>JAQZBX010074387.1:0-14754 GCA_029593785.1 Cabassous unicinctus
AAGGAGCACTGTTCAAGACTCCAGAAACCAGATACCAGAAACCTTGCTACTTGAATAGCTAGTATTCAAGTAAGTGACAAATCACTATTACTTGCCCATTTGCTCTGCCCCTCCCCCTACCCTACTACCCTTAGCAATCTTTGCCCTATGATCTAGTTACCTTCCTTTGCCTGCCTGAGGTTTTTCATCATTAATTTACTCTGAAGGACACTATTCAGGAATTCCCCAGTACTCTTGGAGACTCAACAGGAATACCCAATGGGGGTGTGAGGAAGGGCTCTTATGTTGTTGCAGGGTCAAAATGAGCAGGTTAAAATATACTGAGCTGACAGAGCAGGAACATAAAGGGAAAAGCACCTATTACAGTCACATGTCAAGGCAATACACACTAGCAAGCTCAGACTTCTGGCAGCAGCACAGTGTCTAATACATTCTCTTCTGGTAATCAGGGTCTTAGATATCACTGGTCTTTCTAGGCAGTTTTAATGTCCAAAGGATTAAATCTTGCTGAACACCTCATTTGCCATTGCTCTAAATAAAGTTCAGATACATTAAACCATATTTTCCAAGTTTATCATATAATAAAAACAAAATGTTTACATACATCAAAGTTATGGGCTTTTAAAATAAAAAGATAAATTTGTTCAGCATCCAAATGTCTGGGTAGGTGAGTAAGCTCATTTGCTTTGAATCCTGAAAAGATGCAACCCTAGAAAGAGGGAAATATCATAAAACAGTAATTATTTCACACTTCTCAAATTAGTAGTCTCATATGACCTTAGACAATAGATAAATATTTAATTATCATTCACTAACAGAAATAATCGTTTTACTTCTTTTTACTAAATTAAATGAAAAATATTTACCCCATCTAAGAAAAATCTTCAGATTTTCTGCTTCTCTGAAATTAAGGTACCTGGAATATTCACATGCCAAATTCAAAAACAGAAAAAAATCATATTTGAGAACTAAAGTTGACCTATACTAAAATGATAAAGAATTTTAGCTAGACTATACAGAAAGAAATATACTAGGCAGAAAGAAAAAAAAAAGCTTCTATACCTGTTCCCAACTCTATCTTTCCTGGGGTCCCTGTCTACATCTACATCTATATTATTGCAGCTAAATTTTTCACTCAGCAAATACCTTTCACACAGCAATACCTTTGATATACAATCTGACAGAACAGAAAATTTAAATACCTCTATATTTTTCTTTGTCTCCATTTCATCTGAAAGCTGGAAAACATTTAAAAAGAAATCTTTAAAACATTAAATTAAGGGATGTTTTTGTATTTCATAAATGTGTTCAGTTAACTAACATATAAATAATTATACCCTACTGAGGCCTAAATGCTCTGATAAATGCTGGGAATACAAAGGTGGTCCTTTCCCTCAAATTAGTCATAGTCAAGAGAGGAGTCAGGTACATATACAAACAAAACACAAAGAGATAAGGACTATAACAGAAATATAAACAAACTACTTGTTGCAGTTTGGGCTATCTGGGAAATAGGCCTGAGGCAGAGTTTAGTGTTCAGAATGCTTATTAAGGAGTGGTCTTGGGATCAATCCTGACAAAAAAAAATCCAATAAAACATATGCCAGAATAAGAATAATTACTAAAATGTGTTAGAATAAGTCACCTGAAGTTCATTTCAATAGATCTTGAAAAAACATCTGACAAAATCTAATGGTCAGAATTTTTTAAATTAAAAAAATATATAGAAAATTACAGTGAATAATCTGATAACTACCAGTGTTCTTGTGGATGATTGCTGATATTTTAGAATTTGATTTAAGACTACATTATAAAAATAAAATATGACGCATATATATAATAAAATATGAAGTTTAGCATCTCCTTTACCACAATCTTTAGTTAGATTCCTGTGTTTCCCTTCCTTGAAGTAGTCACTATCATTTGTGTGGTCTGTATCCCTTCCATTCCATTAAAAATAATTCTACATATATATAGATAGTGACATAGAGAGATAAACAGACACACACATATATGTAAAAAATACAAAGATTTTTTAGTGTTTTTAAAACATAAAGAAATGGTATCAACCGTACATATTACTCGGTAACTTGCTTTATTTCATTCAATATTACATTTACGTCTGTCTACCCAAGTTGATATATATGGAATTAATTTCCATACAACTTTTCTATCAACTACCCACTCCACTTTACTATAAATAAATCAATAAAGGTTCACAGGTAAGATTTACCTAACACTCAAAGAACAAATGATATTCTTATATTCAGCTAACTCTTTAGAGACAAGAAAAAAAGATAAAGCTAACTCATTTTCTGAGGTTAGTATTATTTTGATACTAAAACCAAAGATAATACAGGAAAAGATAATCATATCTTATCAAACATAGATATAAAAATCCAAATAAAACAACAGCAAATGAAATCCTAATGCACTAAAAATTACGTAAGGACCAAAAAGTATATCCCAAAAATGTAAGGACAGTTCAACTTCTGAAAAGCTATCAGTGTACTCTGCCACATTCACAGATTAAAGAATAAAAGTAGCTTCTGTTATCATCACAATGGACTCATTCTCTCTCCTTTTCTAAACCACAGAGATTTTTCTTCAAGTTTTTGAGCATGGTGATTCCTATCTGTAGCTACATCGACATCTCATAAACATTTATATTTATATCTACATTTATATCTATATCTCTAACAAACTAAGAATAAAAATAAATTTCTTTAATATGATAAACGATAGCTATCTCAATATTTTAGATTATAGTTAATAGCAAAGAACTAGCATCTTTTCCACTGAAGTCAGAGACAAGATGAGAAGACCCAAAATATTGCTGAATAATATCTATATAGCAATAATAATTTCCTATATACTAACAATAAACCATTTAATACCAAAATGGAAAAAACATCTCATTGACATTAGTAATAAAAAGTAAGATACCTAGGAATAAATTTAACAGGGAATATACAGAACTTATATGAATAAAACCACAGAAATTTACTGATGGACCTGAAATAAGATTCTTATATTTCACTTCCTTACACAAAAACAAACATACGGATTAAAGAATTAAGTGCAAAAAAATAAATATGTAGAACAATACAAGAGAACATGTGAATATATCTATGACCTTGATATGAAGACGGACTTTGCAATAATCAAGGCATTAAAGGCAGAAATTTTCAATAAATATTATACATCCATGAAAATATAAAATTCTTCATAGCAAAAAAAAAATCCTTTGGGTTAAAAGACAAAAAAGAAACTGGTATAAATATTTAAAACATATATTAATTTCACATTAACTTTTACATATGGTTCTACTTCTGGAAATTTATATTAAGAAAATAATCATGGGTAAACACAATCTTTAGTTAAAAATATGTTCACAACAGCTTTGCAAATAATAGTGAATAATAAAAACTAACCTAAGTGTCCAACAAAAGGGTTATTATACTAGTTTATTTATGAAACTGCATTTAAAAATGACAGAAGTATATTTATTGATGGGAAACTTCATAACACATTTAATGAATTATAATAAGTATTATAAGTTAATTTGAGTTCTCTAAAAAATTTTAAAATAATGTAAAAATGACAACTTTGGAGTGAGATATACATGTGATTTATCTATAAACAAAAGAGTCAGGGTGCTTATTCTTTATCATTTGTGCTTTTCTATTTCTTTTAATTTTCTAAAATGATTAGCTTAGTCTTTAATAATCGGAAAAAATAAAAGTTACTTTGAAATTTAAAAAATAACATTAAATGAGTGGCTGGACTAGTGGTGACATGAGACAGTTTAATCTTATATACGTCTAGAACGTATTTTTGAAAAGGGCTTAGTATCTGAAAGTGGTGACATGAGACAGTTTAACCTTATATACGTTTAGAACGTATTTTTGAAAAGGGCTTAGTATCATCAAAAGTTATAATAATTTTGATTATTATAACTCTAATCAAAATCTTAAAAATATATTTTAAAAATTGACAAATTAGTCCTAAAGATCATTAGAAAGAACTGTTAACTGCTTTTTTAAAAGGAAGAGGATATGGGACCTGTGCTACTAAGTATAAGAAGATATTATAAGTTACTAAATAACCAGAGGATGGAATATGTATACATTAAAATAAGTCCTCAAATAACTTTTAGTGATGTGAAAACGCCAACACTATAATATTGAGTGAGAAAAAAGTACATGAACCCAGTTATTTTTAAAACACAGAGTTAGTGATCAGATTGATAGACTAGATATTGATAGAGATAGCTAGATAGCTAGATAGCTAGATAGATAAACTGATTAAAAAACTAAAAGGAAATTAAAAATATGTTACCAGTGCTTATCTGTGGAATTAAAATGATTATATTTTCTGTGAAAATATAATATTTCAAGGAAGATGAAACTATAAATACCATACCATTATTTTCTTTTTCCCATAGCTCTTCTTCAGAAATGTCTTATGTTTATCCAAATATCCATAAGAACCTTCAAAAAAAATGAGAATTCACAACATATACATGTATATCCTTTGAAAATAAAGAAATATTTATATACTTTAAAGAAATTATGTAAAATCTACTAAATGAAGTCAATAAGCTATTTTGATAAACATAATGCTACACACATATCTTAATATAAGAATAATTGAAAATACTATATGACATATTTTTTCCTGAAATGTCATGTTCCAACTAACATGTCTGTGGTACTTACACATATATCTAAAGTTTTACCTCAATCCCTGCCTACTGAATGAGCCCACATTTTTCAAATAGCTTAGCCACTTATATTTGGTTGTTTCATGCTCATCTTAAATTCAGTACAGTACAGTACTGTGTAGCATGGCCCCATAAGAGACTATGGGGACTTTGGAATCATTTGTCATATAACTTAGACTTGAATCCAAGCTCTGACATTACATATTGAGGACAATTTATACATATAGATATGCGTGTATGTATACACACAACACACACATATATATATAACATTATTTTTTAGAGCAGTAGGAAGGTATGGAGGGAGACATTCACATTTTGCTCTGCTATTTTATTCTTTTACAAAAAGATGAAAAGATGTTTTTATATATATATATAGCTTGTACAATTTAGAAAAAAATATTTTAAAATACAAAATTATAAAAATTCAATAAGAAAATTTTAAAGTATTAGTGAATTTAATATTAGTGTTTTTAAAGATGTCTTTCTCAGATTTTGAAAAATTGAAGCCCCAAAAGAGAATATTAAATATCTAAGTAATATAACTAATATAACTAATAAAATTTGTTTAATATATGGAAAATATAAGAACAATGTCATGATTTTTAAGGCTTATATATGACAAGTGGGTCTCATTAAATGAAGACTATAACAAGAATCACTATTGGTATTTAAAACCATGCAGAAGTGTTAATCAATAGAATTATACAAGAAAAAACATTATACAAATACTGAAAAGCAAAAATCATCACTACTTCTAGATATGCTTTTCACTCATTCAGTTATTCAATACTGAACACTAAATTCATTTATTTAGTGGCTAATATCCATCAAGCATTATGCCAAGCATTATGTAAGGCCTTGGGAATACAAACATTAATAGGACTTAATTCCATTCCTGAAGGAGTAACAACAAAAACACGTGCCTAATTATTTAAAAATAATGTATTTATGGGTGTACTATAGGAATAAAGGAGAAGAAAAGATTGATAGAACCTTGGGAGGCCAAATAAGTCTTCATGGAAGAGGTAACATTTAAGCTAACACTGAATTCTTAAAAGGAGGTCCAAATTAGAATAACTCTTCATAAACATTTTTCAAACATTTCAAACTGATACATTCTTTTTTGAGTGCTCTTTTAATTTTGCGTGCCTTGTGTTAAAGCTTCTGATTGTTCTCTTTCCAATGAAAGACACCAAAGCTACAGTTTCCTGTATCAATATCATTGCCACCCAAAAATATGTAGAGATCTAGAAGCTTAAGAAGTAGGCAAGATACTGGAGGTTAGGTAGACCAATAAAACACAAAGATTACTTTTAAATCAATAAAACAAACAACTCAAGAAAAAAGAATGGACAAGGATATATAAACACAATTCACAGAATAAATTAATACTGCAAATAAATTGCAGAAAATATGCTTATCACCTAAGTAAAAAAGAGCTAATTATAACAACAATGAAATAAAATTCTTTATCTATTATTTTGGCAAAGATTAAAAACATTGATGGCTCAGTCAGGGTTTAGCTGGTAAATCAAAAGCTCACTAGGTATTTCAACAGAGACAATTAAATGTATGGAATTGGTTAAACAATATTAGAAAACTGATAAATGAAAAAGGGACATTGCAGTTACACAGAAATAGTAACTATATGAAGCAGCTGACTCCCCCCAGGGGTAGGGGAAAAAAGGAAAGAGATAGGAGTTAGAAGACTTGATGGAGCTAAGACTCAGATCTCCCAGGAGGGGCTTCTCAACTGGTATTGATAGTTTAGGAGCTGGGTGGGGCAGCACAGAGGAATCGAGGCTCAGACTCCTAAGGAGGGGAGATTCTGCTGGAGGGTGATGGTACTCTGGAGGCAGGTGAGGTTGGTTGTGGAAATGCTAAAAAATAAGCTGGTGGGAAGCGGGTGTGGCTCAGTGGATAGAGCCCCCGTTTACCATATGGGAGGCCCGGGTTCGCGTCCCGAGGCCTCCTTGTGAGGGCATGCCGGCCTGAGCGGTGCGGTGGGCTGATGCAGCAACCTCACGGCAGGAAACGGGTGTGGTGCAATGGATAGTGCACTCGGGTTCGCTTCCTGGCGCCTCCTTGTGAGGGTGGGCCGGCTGGCACGGCGCCGTGGGCTGATGCGGTGGGGCCTCACAGCAGGGGAGAGATAAGCAGACACGGGGAAGACACGCAGCGAATGGACACAGCGGCACGGGCAGCAAGGGGGGGGATAAAAAAATAAAAAAAAATAAGCTGGAGACTGGACCAACTACTGTGGCCAAAATGAAGGACTATTGCTAAATCCTAACAGGAAAGGCAAGCAAATTTGGAAGGAATAAATCTCTTCCTGCCTTTCAGTCACCCTCTATTGCTGACTATACAGGAATATAGTTAACAAAGGAAGGGTAGTTTACAGAGTCCCAACCTCAAGCATCACAAAGCAGAATAGAGAAGGGTAGGTTTGGAGCTGAGAGATCATTAGCTTAATAACCGGCACAATTGATAAAACCAGTATTTGTCAGTAGGGAAATGGGTATTCATAAACTATTAATAGAATTACAAGCTCACACAACTTTTAAAAAAGCAATTTGGCATTATTTTTTAAAATTTCAGGTACATCCCTTTTGTATCTGGAAGGGGTTTTAGTTGGAAGTAATAGAAAATGCTAATTTAGAAAGAAAAGGGTAGGTTTACAGGATCTTCAGGAAATTCAGAGGATCTGGCAGTCTATGCATCCAAGAGCAATGATCAAAATCCCTCCACAGCATAGGCTCCATGAGAGCACCAATGCAAACACCGCTGAGCAGAAACACCAGCTTTGCTCCAATGATGCTGGACTTATTTTTTTTTTTCATCTTATTATTTCCTCTAGAAATTGGATGTAGCAACCACTGCTCTACCACAGAGTAAATTCTGGGTGGCCTCTGATGTTTTCTATTACTAGCTTTCTATTCCGAGTCTGAGGACCCTAGATCATGGTTTTGTGCCCTAACTGTAACAGAGACTGGGTAAGCAGCATTATTAGCTTCTACTGTGCCTTAGGGGATTTGGACACACCTAGTAAAAACACCTTTAATAGCTATATGGCCTTAGATTAATTATTCTGGGGTATAAAGGAGAGGTATGTATAAGGAGTTCTAAACTCTTGCACATCTTAGAATAGTTAACAGGATTCTTAGTTGCAAGTTGGTTAAGCTGAAAGAATTTTATGCAAAGGTACTGGGTAGCTCCTCGAATTATGGGAAAGCTAAAACACCAGGATAGAGGCCAAGCCTCCAGTAAATACCCAAAACTACAGCATAGAAAGGGCTAGATGAAAAAAAAAACAACTGCTATTGCTGCCCTCTAAATATTAGTGGAAACTGCTACCCTCACTGCCACACCAATATAACTTCTGTAGCAGGAATGTGACTTGCAGTCACTAGGAAACACTGTCACAGCCACTGCTGCCTCTAAATTCGGTGACTCTGTTGTCACCTCCCCAGTCAAAAATTCAAGCTTCATACAGAGCTTGTTCCACATCCAAATCATAGTCTCCTGTTTGTGAATCTGACCAATTGAACCCAGATCAAATGCCTGAATCTTAGTTGCCAGAGGGCCCAACATAACTCATTATGAGAGAATTTCCTCAATTAGAGAATGCCTATTCAAAAGAGGATTGGCAGACACAAATATAATAGTTGTTCACTACATATACTTGTTTTTTAATTTTTACCCTAAAATCTCCTCCTTGGGATATTGCCTCAGAAAAACGTAACCTTAGTTTTTGCTTGTATTTTGATTTTACAACTGTCTCAAGTCTCAAAATGTAACTAAGAGTAACTGAGAGTGATGACAAAGAAGTTGAGGGTCTCTTCTGGCCACTCTGAGGTATGACTCAAGAGATCTGTGAAGGACACAATCCCAACTCTAGTTGAATCTCTAATCTACAAGGCAAATGCAGGAAATCTCTTTATGATCAGATATAAAAGCCACAAGTCCCGGCAAGAAAGAACAACCCCTCATCTCCAAGGAATTGGCTTACTCTAAATAGTGAAATGCTCTCACTGTTCAAAAAACTTTATCCCGAGGAGAGCTAGAGCCTTACAGCCATTAAAATCTAAGCAATTCAAGGGAGAACAAACAAAAAAACCAAACACATTAGCACCTAGTAGCACTCTATTGGAATCTACATGTTCCAACTAAAAATTTTATTGGAGTATTTTGAAATGAAAAGGTTTTAAAATAGAACAAACTTAACATATTCTTCTTTTAAGACATTTTAAAAAGATATTTAAGACATTTTATAATTTGAGATATTTTATGAGAATACACAGAGACAGACAAACAGACACAAACATTACTCATATAAAGAAACCAGGAAACATACTTTTAATATCAGAAAATGCTAAATTTAAGGCAAAAAGCCTATCTTAAGGTCAGTTGCTTAGCAACCTTAATTCCATCTGAAATCATAATTCCCCTTTGCCACTAAAAAGAAATAATAATAAGGTTTACCTCTCCTGGAAATCATGGTGTCCCATCGAAATAATCTGGAGGCATGGTTTTCCAAAAGAGATGAACATTCCCTTAATCTTGATTCCATTGTAATGACTGAATCATATACTCGAGGGACATTTACCCATAGATGTGTATAAATTGAAATAAATGAGCAATCTTCTTTAATTTTTTTCATAATACATTCCCATTTAGCATCAAATTCCAAATTGTCTTCCCTTGGCCAATAATCCTGCAAAAATATGAAATAGAGACTACAACTTAAATCATTTTCAATGAATTTAAATAATAGAGTTCAAAACCAATGAGCTAAAATTGAGGTTTTATTTCACAGATTTATTGTTTCTTAAAATTTTGAAAAAATTACCAACTTTGCAAAAGTTTTAAGTGCTTTAGAAAGAATTTTTTTCTTGTGTCATTTTAGAATAAGCTGCCTACTTGATAATCCATCATCCTTGAATAGTTTAGTGTATATTTCCTAAAGCCAAAAACATTCTCCTATTTAACCACACTATAACCATCAGAATCAAGAAATTAGCATTGATGCATTATTCCTATCTAATCCTCAAATTCTATTCAAGTTTCATCAATTAAACCAATAATGACCTTTAAAGCAAAATGATGTAGTTCAGAATCACATATTGCATTTAGATACCATTCTCTTTAATCCCCTTCAGTCTACAACACTTCCTCAGTGTTTTCTTGATCTTTATGATGTTGACACTTTAGAGGATCACAGTTGTTTTGTAGAATTTCCCTCAATTGGATATGTAACATTTTCTGAAAATTAGATTCAGGTTATATAATTTTGGGGTCAGAAATATCATAGAAGTGATACTGTGTTCTTCTCATTACTTTCTATCTTGTGGTACACAATTTCAATTTGACCCATTATTGACAATGTTGATTTTGATCACTTGATTAAGGTGCTGTTTGCTAGGCTTTTCCACTGAAAAATTACTTTTATCTCTTTGTAATTAATAAATTTTTGAGGGCAGAGTTATTTTGAAACAATGTAAATATTCTGTTTCCTTTCAAATTTGCAATTTATTCATTTTTTTATTTATATTAGTATGGATCTATAGTTTCCTATTTTATTCAGTGGTTTATAATCTGGTACTATCATTACTTATTCTGATGCACAAAATATTCCCAATTTGGACACTGGGAGCCATTTCAAGCTGGCTTTTGTTATCTTTTTGATGTCCCCATATTCTTTGAGTATTTCCTTGCATTCTAGCAATAACTACCAAGGCTCATTTTGTACATTTCCTGTCCCAGTCCATTTCTTCAATGAATCCTTGTTCATTTTAATGGAAAATGGTCTTCAGAAGCTAAGATTTGGGGTGCTAGGTGAGTTCACTGCCATTGGGATGCTGCTGCTCCTGGGCCCTGTCAGTGGACCGACCTGCATTAAATATACACATACACATACATACATTTTTCTATATACCTATACCTATATCTGTATGTATATATTTTATATATCTAAAACCATGAGTCACACTGATACTATAATTTTAATTTCAAACATGGTAGTTTTCTCTCTTTCCATAAAAATTACCATCTCCAGCAGCATAAAACCTAGCTTCCATTATCTTTAATATATTTAATATTTGATCAATCCTTTTATGCAATCTATCTCTCATCTTCACTGCCACCCCATCCCTTGTATAGATGCCCTCATTCTTCTTAGGTTCTGACAACCCAGGAGAGGTTTCCCATTCTGAAGGGACACCCCCCACCCCTACTTGGGCTCCAACTTCCCACACAAGGCCATCCACCATCACATGCAGATACCTTCCTCATTACATCAGACTCTGACATTCTGTGGTATTACATGGACACCCTCCTTACCAAGGTTGGGCTCAGACAGCCTACTCTAGGCCATTGTGCTTCTCTCTCCAAACATGAACACCCACATTGCTTGACTCCATCTAATGGCTTTAGGACTACATTGTTCAGGAAGGGAAGGAGAAGGAAGGGGAGGGGAGGGGACAGGAGGGGACAGGAAAGGACGGGAGGGGAGGGGAGGGGAAACCACAACATTAAAATATTTGTAAAACTATGTACAAGATTATATTTTCAATATAATAAAAGAATAGCAAAACAAAGAAAGTTATCCAACATAATTAAAGGTTTGTGAGTGACAGAATATTTTCTGGAGTCTTAGGAGACTTGATAGGATGAAGCTATTTAATGGAATTGGGGTAAGATATACCAAGGATTAGATAAATGAGAAGAAATCTGAAGTCTGCAGATCAGGAATTTCGGTCTGTATTCTGCTTCTCTTTTTCATTCCTTTAATAGCTTCAAAAATCATCATACATGTCTTTATTTATGAATTGTGTTTTCTAATGATAACAGGTATCTGAATAATACCGAGCTTTTAATGCTGGAAAACTTCCCCAGGGGGCTCTAGACCCCTCAGCCATTAGAAAAAAATAATATTACTTGGATACATAAGTGCCTTCTCCCAAATCTTTCAAACATATATCTTAAATGAGACACATAATCATCTGGCGAAGTTTTCCAGCATTAAATGCTGGATATTATAGGTCAAAAAATACAAAGATCTCACAAGATAAGACCACAGGATAAAATTCCTTAATACAAAACACACTGATTTGGAATGACAGGTACATCTGAAAACACAATTCTTATGGGTCATATGTTGCCAATGTTATAGGATTTGGGGGAGAGGCAAAATGTAATTTGAAAAGATTTCACAATATGTAGCAACCTTTATGAAAATGTATCCTGTATCCTGGACTTGAGATATCATGATCCTTGTTCCCATGATACTGAAATGTATTATGAAGTGATTAAAGTATCTTGAAATTCTGCAAGCCTGAAAATACTCTGCCTTCTCTATATTACTTATATTACTAAGGTAATCAGGAAGGATTGGTGTCCCAAAGCCATTAACAGAAAGAAGGTAATGTTTAAATAAGCCCTGATCCTTTCCCTGGATTCTTTGTGGATGTACAATTAAATAGATACCAGATGATAATCTTGTGATAGATCATACCTGCCTTTCTAAACACTTTTGTCCCTTCATCCTTTTTATTTTGCCTTTAATCTGACATCCCTTGAATAAAATATCTCCTGAAAAATAAACTTTGTAGTGAGACTTAGGAAAGGAAAGCAGGTAGTCAATTAGCAGCCAAAGGACACAGAACTATAACAAGAGATAGGGAGAAGGGAAAGATAATAGAAATGGCAGGAACTGGCTGAAAAGTGAAGGCTTTACTCCATGTTGCTCAAATGTGGCCTCTCTCTAAGCCAAACTCAGCATATAAATGTATTACCTTTCCCCCGGCGAGGGACATGACTCCCGGGGATGAGCCTCCCTAGCACCGAGGGATTACTACCAAGCACCGGCTGGTGATACAACTAGGAAAAAACCTTGAATAAAAGCAGGAAAAGGTAAAGACAAATGAGTTTATATGGCTAAGAGACTTCAATGTGAGTTGGGAGGTCATCAGAGAGGTAACACTTATGCACGTCTCAGCAGGATCTCATAGACGGCCAAAGTAGATATTACCCCAAATTGTGGAGCTCCTGAGGGCTCCAGAGATACCTAGGTCCTATGATCATGGCAGATAGCTCTGGAGTTTGGTGCCTTGCCAATGGGCCCTACTTTGGAGTTTGTGCTCTCGAGTGTGACAGAGTTGGACTCAGATGTGACTTCTCTACACATGCCTCTTCTGTCCCTTTTATTTGAACCTATGGTTGGCGCTGGAGTTGGTAGGTGTATGTCCCAGAGACTTGAATCTCTGGGCTGTCCATGTGCCAGCTGGGCCCTGAGCCTCAACGGAGTTACAACACCTACTTTCCAGTTCATTGGACTCATCCAGGACAACTAACAAAGAAGTGAGGATGGACAACCACCACACCAAAGAACCAAAAGAGTCTACAACTGCAAGCAAGAGAGTCCCATCCATTAGCTATATGGGATCGAAGCCCCCTTTCAATTAGAGGTGGAGTGGGCATCACCATCCCAGAATCCTCAGGATTGGGGAATAAAATATGGACTAGAGTAGACTTACTGGTATTCTACTATAGACTTATTGTGATTCTAGCAATGGAAGAAATTATATCACTGATGTGGAGACAGTGGCCACAAGAGGTGCTGAAGTCAGGGAGAAGGAAAAAGGAGTAATATGGGGGCATTTTTTCAGGATTTGGAATTGACCTGAATGACACTGCAATGACAGACACAGGCCATTATACACCCTGCCATAACCTACAAATTGAGTGGGACAGAGTGTAAAATACAATGTAAACTATAATCCATGCTTAGTGGCAATGCTCCAAAATGTGTTCATCAATTGCAATGTATGTACCACACTAACGAAAGAAGTTGTTAATGTGGGGAAAAGTGGGAGGTCTGGGGAATGGGGCATATGGGAATCCCTTATATTTTTTTTATGTAACATTTTATGCAATCTAAGTATCTTTTAAAGATAAAAAATATATTTTAAAAAAAGTAAAGGCTTTAAATGAAGGCTAAAGTACAAGGTAAAGAGAAACCCATACCTAACATTTAGTGAATATTTAGGTGCCAGGAACTGTTCTGAAAACTAGTGGGTAAGAGAGCTAGGACTTGAACCCAGGCAACCTGACACTAGAGCCTCTGTTCTTAACCACTACACTACTATGCAGACATACCTCTTCTTTTTATATTTTAGAAGTAAAGACGAAAGTATAATAGATAGGCTTTCCAGGAAGCTATAAGATATTTAGAATATATTTTCCATTTCTCTTCTGTTTTATTCATTTGTTGGTTATTATATACCTAATTTCTAAAAGAATGGCAGCTACATGAGGGCAGAGATATTTTGTTTGGGAAATCCAGGCAATAAGAATAGATCTACAGATAAAACCGTTAAGTCTGTAAATAATAAATATGGTACAATTGGATACGCTGTTTTATCAAATGCTACGTGCTAAAAATTGAAGGCTTTAAAATATAGATGTTGTCCTTTGCTTACAAGTGTGGTGCTACTGACATACCATTAAAAAGACATGTGTGGGCTCACTCCTGGGCAGCTTCCCGGCTGCCTGCCTGCCGAGGGGGCTGTACCGCCTGGGCATCGCGAGGTGCCGCCGCGGCGCCTGGTCCCGCCGGCGCCCCCAGCACCGGAGCCATGATCTCCTTAACGGACACCCAGAAAATTGGAATGGGATTAACAGGATTTGGAGTGTTTTTCCTGTTCTTTGGAATGATTCTCTTTTTTGACAAAGCACTACTGGCTATTGGAAATGTTTTATTCGTGGCTGGCTTGGCTTTTGTAATTGGTTTAGAAAGAACATTCAGATTCTTCTTCCAAAAACATACAATGAAAGCTACAGGATTTTTCCTGGGTGGTGTGTTTGTAGTCCTTATTGGTTGGCCTTTGATAGGCATGATCTTTGAAATTTATGGATTCTTTCTCTTGTTCAGGGGATTCTTTCCTGTGGTGGTTGGCTTTATTAGAAGAGTGCCAGTCCTGGGCTCCCTCTTGAATTTACCTGGAATCAGATCATTTGTAGATAAA
>JAQZBX010074388.1:0-14749 GCA_029593785.1 Cabassous unicinctus
GGTGAGACAGGGTTCCAAGACTCCTGTTTCAAAATTGCCATCCCACAGACTACCACCTTGATGGAAAACACTGGTACCTCCCTAGAGATCCCTCCCACCCTCCCACATCTGGGTATATTTCTTGGCTCTTCTTCAGGCCTCAGAGCAATAATGGAGTCTAATTAAGCCAGTACATCACCGTCAGCAGCATGCCACTCCCACTCAATCCCAGCTAATTAAGAGTCTGCCACTCGGCAGGGAGCACGCAGATCACTTCAGGGCATCCAGACCCACCCTTTCAAGCAAATCAGGTCTGGCGCTTAAAAGAATCAGGCAAGGCCTACGCATTCAGAGCTCAGTCAAGTGAGAATGGGCAATGACGATCATTTCTGTGGGCTAGTACAGAACTTTACGCTTGTCCAAGGGCTCTCACGAATTCCCCTTGCTTTCTCCTTCTCTGCTCCTCCAGCGGTGGTAGCCTCTCCCATGGAGAGAACGGGAAATGTGAGAGCTGGCAAGGCAGGAGGACACCAGCAACTGGTTGGTCCTCTTGTTTTACAGAGCGAAGACCCTCCAATAGCGGAGGTCCTCATCCAGGGACACACAAGTGAGGATGGCTGGGCCCAGACAATTCCCCCTAAAAAATTAGTTTCCACACTGCGTGCTGCTCTGGGGTGGTAGTTGCTTTGTATTTTCTTGAAAAAAATAAATATAAAATACTTATAAATATAACAGGGTCTCATGTTCTCACCATCCAAAAGTAAGCCATGTTAGTTAGCATTTTGTCGATTTAGTATTATGAAGAAAGTTGATGTCTCCTGTCCCATTCTTTCCCCTCCCTCTCTTTCCAGAGGCAACACCTATGTGTTCTTCTAGGCAGGCCATAGTCTCATACTAATTATCCATCAATAATATTTTTAACATAGTTAAACATATCAATCTGAGTTGTGGTTTGGGGTCTTTTCTAAGAGATTCTTTCTTACCCCTGAGGTCATAAAGATATCTTCTGGGGTTATCTTCTAACAGTGGTAAAGTTTTGATTTTCACATTTAGGTTTAGCTGAAATTTATCTTTGTGTATGCTGTGAGATATGGATCTAGCATTTTTCTTTGGAAAGCCGGTTATCTCATCATGAGTCACTGAAGAGCTCAGCCTTTCCCACTGGTTCATAATGCACCGCTATTCCATGCCACATTCGCATTTGTTCTTAGGTCTGTTCTCCCGTTCTCTAATCGGCTTTATCAGTCTATTTGTCAATCTTTGCACCAATATCACACTGTTTTTATTTCTATAGATTTTTAATAGGACTTAACTTCAGGTACTTGTTCTTTTTCAGAAGTGTCAGACATATTTATATGTCATACTGTTCCAAAAGAATTTTGGAATCGGTTTGGGTAGTTCCAAGGGAAATTCTGTTGGAATTTTTATTGGAATTGTCTTGAATGAGATGCTTTTATGCTAATGAGTTTCCCCATCTATCATTCTGTATTTATTATGTACTTGATAATGTTTTATTATCTCCATTAAAGTCTTGTACATGTTTTATTTAATTTATTCCTATGTATCCCGGCAGGTTTTGTTGCTATTGCAAACAGTATCTTTTTTTCTATAGCATTTCCTATAAGGTTATTGCTGTTATACAGAAATGTTATTGCTTTATGTATGCAGATATTTTATTCTGAAACTCTGCTTACTTCTTTTATTATATATAATACTTTTGAGAATTCCTGGAGTTTCATGGTACACAATCGTAACATCTTCACATAACAAGAATTTTGTCTCTTATTTTCTAATCCTTATGCTTCTTTTTTTTTTTTTTTTTTTTTTTTCTTGTTTTCTTGCATTGGTTAGGTCCTCCAGCACAGTGTTGAACAGTAGTGGTAACAGCTAGTATTCTTATCTTATTTCTGACTTTAATTGGGAATACTTCTAAAGTTTTATCGTTGATCATGATGTCCATAGAGTGGTAATTGCCTCTTTTATGTTCTCAGATCACACCTTTCCAACTAGAAATCTCCTTTAAAGTAAGACCTAAATTTCATACATATTTCCATCCACTATTGCAGTGTCTTCCACACAGCAGGTGCACAATAAATGTTTGCTGATTGATT
This sequence comes from Cabassous unicinctus, assembly GCA_029593785.1. Taxonomy (NCBI): domain Eukaryota; kingdom Metazoa; phylum Chordata; class Mammalia; order Cingulata; family Chlamyphoridae; genus Cabassous; species Cabassous unicinctus. The sequence goes on from JAQZBX010074388.1 coordinate 2,091, forward strand.
ATATACCTCTAAACTCCACTACTGTGGGACTGTGGTGTTTGTTTTATTAAAATTTCCTGCTTCTCTGAACTAGTGGCTATGATAGATGCTGGAGCAATTTTGGCCAAATAATTTTTTAAAGATTTTATTCATTTCTCACTCCCCACCTCGTTGTTTGTGCTTGCTGTCTGCTCTCTATGTCTGTTCATTGTGTGCTCGTCTTTTTTTTAGGAGGCACTGGGAACAGAACCCAATACCTCCCACGTGGGAGGGAGGCACCCAATTGATTGAGCTACCTCCACTCCCTGCTTGTTGTGTCTCTCATTGTGTTTCCTCATTGTGCCTCTTCATTGCATCATCTCGTTGCATCATCTTGTTGCATTGGCTTGCCACACTAGCCCATGACATCAGCTCACTGTCTTGCTCATCATCTTTAGGAAGCACCAGGAACAGAACCCGGGACCTCCTGTGTGGCAGGCGGGGGCCCAACTGCTTGAGCCACACCCACATCCCTTGGCCAGATAATTTTAAGATGAGTGTCTTTAAATATGTGTGTGTGTGTGTGTGTGTACATATACTTAGCTTATATGGCGATGGTAGTTCATACAGTCAGGCTTTCAGGTTCCATGAGGAAAACAGAAGGATTCTGGTTTTTAAACTGTTAATTCTTTCAGGGGTTTGGGATTTGATTGCCTCCTCAAGACTGTTTATCTTCTCTCTCCTTGTTCATTTCCACTGAACAGGATTAATTGGAAGGATTAATTGGCCCCCGAATGGCCACTGACCTTCAGACACCCAAGGACCTATTCCTTTGTGCAGAGCAGCAATGCCGGAGGCAGGAAGGGGCTACTCCCGTGGCTCAGGAGGAGTGATGTTACACACGTCCTGGCTTCTCAGAGAGAATGCAATTCCTGGGAATGCGGCTGGCAGAATCCCCCAGAGGCTGTGCACACAAAACCACCAATGAGGGAGAGAGAATGCAGACCCCCAGCCCATGCTTCCTTCGTATGCTCAAAGCCTCCCCTGAAAACTCCTGCTCCCTCTGCTGATGGCCAAGACATCAGGTGACGGGGAGAAACATGCTACTGGTCATTTTCCCTAGCTCTTAGCTCATTTGCTTGAGGAACATGGGAAGTCAATGGATGACAGGAGAAGAGACAACTGACAGTCAGAACTCAAGGCACTTTCACCTCCCACCCCAAACTCTCCTCAGGCTTACCCAGGCAAACAGTTGAAAAGAAGATAAACTGGAGTGTTTGAGACCAAAAGGTCATGCTACACATCTGGGGTATGGTCCAGATGAAAGAGTCAGGGACCCAATCCTCAAGAGCAGAAAGTGCAAACGTCAAGTGGCACAGAGAAGAATCTGCTCCTCTTGAAGGCAGAAGACCTGGGTTTGAATCTCAGCTCCCCCACTTACTGGCCACATCGTCTTGGGCCACCTTTCAGCCTCTGAGTTCCTCATCTGTAAAATCAGGACTATGCTCTGCATATGTGAAAGTGCCATACAAACTGCAAGATGCTCTCCCAATCCGTTATCATTATCACCTCACCACGTGGGGCTGTAAGGATCAAAGAAGAGAAAGGGTGTCGAGGTGGCCTGTGAACTGCCAAGTACTATTTCGGCATGGGGCAGGGAGAAGGGGCAGGCTGGCTGCTCCCTGGAAGCCCATGAAGGAAGTATGTGCTAAGACTGGAGATTGGAAATCCCTGAACGGTAAGGACCCAGGGCAAGCTGAGAAGACTGGGGATAAGCCATCAGCTGGTTTCTGCCAGGAAGACACGCAAAGCCCTCCCTCACAAGTTATTAAAACTCCTTTATCACTCAGCAACCTGTCCCGGGACACAACCAGCCAGAACCGGGACAAAGCCACAGGACAGAGGCTGAACAGGAAGGATGGCCCTGGAGGGCCTCCGACCAGATCCCTTTCAGCCCATCCTTGACTCTTCATCTCTTCAGGCCCCCACATCCGAGCAGAGGCTGAATTCTTTTGAGTCAGTCTCCACCACAGATGGCAAATTCATCTCCCCCTCACTATTCCCACTGCTAGCACCCCTGGTCAGCATTCTTGCCTGGAGTTCTGCAGCAGCCTCCAAATTGGTCTTTTCCTCCTAATTCCCCCTCACTACTACACCCAGTCCCAAATGAAGCTCCACAATGCCACCAGAGCTGTCTTCTTAAGAAACAGGGCAGGACACTGCACTCCTTTGCTCAAAAACCTTCAACGGCTCCTACTTGTCACTGAATAAGTCCCAGCTTCTCAGAAAGGCATTCAGCTATGCGCTGGGCTCATCTCCCACCTCATCTCCCTATAAGCCCCCCAGACCACCTGCCTTTACCCAGACACAACACGCATGTTTTCATCTTGAACTTGTACTCATGTTGACACTTCCCTGTATCCCTTCTGTGTCACTGCCTGTGACAGAATTAACTGGATACACACCTCTCTCTCTTCTCTAGCAGACAAGGACTCCTTCAGGGCACAAACTTTGTTGTATTCTTCTAGTAAGCCCCACAGTGCCTTTTACATAATAATTTTTCTAATTTAGAAAGTAAAACTGAGGCCGAACAACATAGGTGAATCTTAAAACATGATGCAAAGTGGAAGCAGCCAGACACAAAAGGGCCATTTATATGGAATGTCCAGAACAGGTAAATCCATAGAGACATAAAGCAAATTAGTGGTTGCCAGGATCTGGGAGGCAGGGGAGTGGGGAGTGACTGCTGAATGGGTACATAGTTTTCTTCCAGGGTGATGAAAACGCTCTGAAACTAGATAATGGCAATGGTTGCACAACATTGTAAATGCACTTAACACCACTGAATTGAACACTTTAAAATGGTAATTTTTATGTTATCTTTATTTTACCACTGGAAAAAAAAATAGAACAAAACCTGAGGCTAAGAAGATATAAATAACTTGCCCAGGGTCACACAGCTAGTAAGGGTGACCATAAGTTTATTACAGTGATTTTAAGAGTCAACAGAGAGCTACCCTCTACCTCTTGACATCCAGGCCAAGTCCAGCTTGTTTTCCTTGGTGCCTCCTCTGAGTCTCCAGGCTTCGGTAAACCTCGTTTCTAGAAATGCCCCGCACGAACGCATCTACCACCCTGCGTTATTCTCCGGCTGCTGCATGTGTGCTGGCCTTTGCCTCCACAGCTAGACTGTCAGCTCCGTGAGGACAGGACCTGGGTCAGAAACTCCCCACAGTTACTGACTTGACTGGTAGTAGCAACTCCGAAAGGAATACTCCATGCTCTTTATATTTTTCACCATTTTAACTTGCATTTTAGCTGAAAAGGCCCACGTTCCTTCGACCAGCAAAACATAACAGAGTCTCATTTTGCCATTGATTCAATCTCAGGAAATGCCTTTTGCAAAAAACAAAACAAAACAAACAAAAACACTTAATTCATTGCTACCTATAGTTTTCCTGGTGATGAAAAAAATTTAACATCACTTTCTTCACTTATCCATAAGATTTCAATTATTTTTCAACTCCAAATATTGCAAGAACATGAAAAGGTGCCAGAGTTTGCAATTTCATAGAGCAAGCTGGTAAATAAAAGCATGAGAAAGTATGACTTAAGAGTTTAAACATGTAAAGCGTTTTATTATTTTGCTTGAAATAGTTTTTCCTTTTTTTAGTCTATTTAGGAGTTGGCAAGAGAAGCAGATAAAAAGCCCTGCATTGTGTGAGGGGAGGAGGAGAGGGTATACGGGAACTCTGTACTTTCTGTATGATTTTTCTGTAAACCTACCCATGTCCTAATAATAATAATTTTTTAAAGTCCTGAATTCTAGCCCTGGAGCAAGTACTTCCCTTTTATGTAACGTCAGGCAAGTCCCTCAACCCCTCTGAGTTAGCATTCCCATCCACGAACCCGGGGTAAAAGTGCTTCCCCTCCCATGAACCTGAGAAGGGTGTTGTGAGACACAATTAAGACAAGTGGGGAAGTGTTTAACAAGGGCAGAGCCCGGAGGGTGCCGGATGCACCCTGCAGATCTCCCAGTCCAGAGGGGGAGGGGGAGGCAGCAGGAAGGCACCTCCCATCCTGGGCTCCACATCTCCACACAGCCGACCAGGACGCATGGGGCCTACAGGAGTGGCCAGCAGGTCTGAAGGGGTTAGAGGTAAAGAACAGCTTTTTTAAAAAAAAATAAAACTCAATGCTCAACCCTCTTCTCTCAAATAAGCAACCAGGTGATTGTTTTTAGAGAGGATTTTAAAAAAAAACAAAAAAACTTTTTATTCTGAAATAATTATAGACTCACAAGACGTTGCAAAAACAGTACAGAAGGCCCCATGTTCCTGCCACTCAGCTTCCCTCAATGGTAAGTTCTTATATAAGTATTGTACATGAGCAAAACCAGGAAATTGACATTGGCACAATACAATTAACGGGATTCAGACCTTAATCAGACCTCACGAGTTTTTGTATGCAGTTCACAAATGCCTCTTACAGAGCAGAGGGTAAAGAAAGCACTGGCAGAGAATTATCTGCATCACTGTAACGGAATCAATACAACATAATTTCAGTAGGAGGTTCATGGGGACACAAACATTGCTTTATTGCAAACAATATTTGTCTGGATTGTGTCCATTGTGATGCGACAATATTTGCAGCATCTTACTCCAGGCTCCCATTCCCGGAGGCGAAGAGGCTTCATAGAACCTTGTTCCCACAACAATTCTACAAGCGTAAGGGAGAAAGGGGCTGGTGCCTCCTTTCCCAGAGGAGCAGCCAGTGCCCCTACAGTCTTCGCCCAGGCCCCTCTGAAGTCACCACCACCGAGCTCTGACCCGCCCACCCCACCACAGCATTCCCACCTGCTGGCCTCGAGATGCTCCGGGTCAACTGAGCAAATGCCACCACCTGGTGGTCGGACAAAGAACTAGGAAAAGCGGTGACTGGGGAGCTCTCCGCTTGTGCAAGGGGAGGACCCTGAGTAATGAACTGAGTCCCCTTACCTCTACTCCAGGAGGCTCTGCTTCAGGTGTCCCTGTGCTCAGGATTCTAATAAGCAATGCTCTGTAATGAGAATGACTGTTCTGTGGGAAACGACACAGGGCCGCCAGTCCCTTGGCACTCCTCCCCGTAAGAGGGGGCGCCTGCTCCTCCATCCCTTGAACCTGGGCTGGCCTCCCCGCTGTCGTGACACCGCGCGTGCAGGGAGTGGTGCTGTGCCACCAGAAAAGGCCTCAGAGCCTCTTGGACCCCTGCTACCTTGTGAACGAGCCCGGGCTAGCCTCCTAGAGGGTGACACGCCACGTGGAGAGAGAGAGGCCTGACTGTCCCGGCATGTCTCCTGAGGCCTTGGACAGCCGAGCCCGGCTGCTAGTCACACGGAGCCGAGTGAGCCCAGGCAAGAGCCAATGAAGTCAACCCGAGCAGTGACCCACAGCATCGGGAGAAATAAGAGCTTGTTTCAAGCCACCAAGTTCTGGGGTGGTTTGTAATGCAGCAGTAGAAAAGTGATACACATCTCCACATTTTTGTTTAAAGATTTGTGTTGTGGACTATTGCTTAAGATTTTTAATTATTATTTTAAGGAGGGGCTACTTCACTGTTTACACATGGTAAATCTTGGCTATTGCCCAATCTTGAATGCTGCATACTATGATTTTCTTATGCATTTTCAGATCCTGCCACATGTTATCATTCATTCATTCATTCATTCATCAAACACTAACTGATCATTTTGTATGTGACAGCACTGGGCAGGCACTAAGGACTTGGACACTGAGTTAGCCCAGGCCAACTCCCTCACCCCTCACTTAACAAAAGACCGATGAGCTGTTAATCGAGCTGTTATCTCCATGGTTTTACTTGCTAAATGCATCGATTTCTTAAGTATATGGAATCTTTTTCTTTCAAGTCTGTATATCATATATAAGACTGAATCTACTTAATTAATACGAATAACAAACAAACAAACAAAAAAAGGTACCTACCCTTGGGAAGCTCACGGCTGTTGGAGAAGACACATGTGCAAACACAGGTGAGTGCCAGGTGGGAGCAGAGGGCTGTGTGTGTGTGGCAGGGATGGGAGGGTAGGGTAGGTGGCTGATAATAGTCAGGACCCAAGGAAGGAAACAGAAACTTCCCAAGTATTTAGAACCAAGGGAACTAAATCCAGGGAATTGTTATATAGGTGAGAATGCAAACAAGAGATTGGGAAAAGGGGCGGATAAAGTCCTAGAAGATACACAGCCACCGCCAAAGACAACACGGGTGGCTGCAGAGAGGGAGGAGGCAATACCCTGGCATCTCTCTTCTTCTGCCCTCCAATCTCCCACCAGCACCTCACAGTGGTCAAACCCAGCCAGGAGCCCAGGAAACGCAGCCTGCAGGTACCAAGGCACAGCACGGAAGGGCAAGGCCGGGATCTGAATGCAAACAGGTCCAGGATCTCCCACGGGGGCACTGTGGACCAGGAAGTCATTACAACTGGGGTGATGCACGGGCCAAGCCTTGAGGGGATGCCTAGATGGTTTCACGCCAGGCCCACATTCCCCTACCACAGGGCCTCCTGCCCCTCCCCACCCCTGGCACAGCATCAGGGTCTCTGATGAGCTCTCTTCCTGGTGCAATTCTAGCTCTGCCGTGAAAGATGGTCAAAGGCCATCACGGCAGAGGTGGCAAAGCTCCCTTTGTATCCCCATGGGGCCTTCTCAAAGGAGACTCTCGAGGAATATTTGAATAAGGGCCGCTGAAGTATGGGGGAGAGAGGATACAGCACTTGGCAAGATCTCGGCCGGAGGCAAAGCTGAATAACGCGGGCCTGGGCTCAGGGGTGTACAGAACTCCGCTGTGTCTCCTCGTCCTTGACAAGCTGAGAGGAATCCTGGGCACCACCCACCCCCATCCCTGAGTAGCCCTGAGAGATCTGGAAGTAGTGTGGCTTCACGGTGGACAGTGGCTACAAGGGCTTCGGGTTCAAATCCGGACTCTGCTGCTTGCTATCCATGACCTGAAGCAAGTCGTTCCCTCCCACTGCCTTTGTTTCCTCATCTGCAAAGCTGGGTAATAACTCCTAATTTACAGAGTTGTTGAGAGGATTAAATTAAATAATGCATCAAGTACCTGCCAGGTGGGCGTAGTTCTCAGTGGGGTCCCTCAGCCGGCAGCATTAGCATCATCTGGGAACTTAGAACTGCACCTTCTCGGGCTCCACCCCAGACTTACCGAATCAGAAACTCTGGGACAGGCCAAGCAATCTGTGTTTTAAGTCCTCCAGGGGATTCTGATGCCTCCCAAAGTTTAAGAACCAGTGATCGAGCTAGAACATAATGAACCCTCAATAAATAGTAGCTGTTGTTTATATTTTTACAGCTTCAAGGAATGAGTTTGGAAAAGGAATAGTTTCACACTTCAACTGTTAAGAGTCATTTGATGAGCTGAAATTTGAGGACACCCAAGGCTTTAAGTTCCATCACCTATCATGAGCGGTTTGGGGAATCACCCAGCCACCCTATAAAAGGCCTGAGACGAGCCATGCAGCCCAAGTAACCTCAGTCCTAACCCCTCCCAGGCCCCAGCTGTGATAGCCCTACCCAAGGCTGTTAACATACCTACCTGCTCAGGAGTATGGTTCTTCCATATCCCAGAGGATGCCGGGAGTATCTCAAAAAGGGGTGGGGGAAAAAGGGACAGAGAGGGAGGAAGTACAAAAGAAAGGGAGAAATAAAAATTCAGTCCGAATAAAGTGAAAGTCTGAGTAGAGAAAAATCTCTACCCAGATATGGGTTTGGGGTGGGGAAGTGGGGGAGAGGGTAAGAACATTGAGAGAAGAGGAAGAAAAGTGAGAAGAGGTAGGCTGAGGGATTTGTGCACAAAAGGCAGACGTGAGAGCTTCAGGGCAGGGGAAAGCAGAAGCTAAGGTGGGATGAAGTAAGTGAAACCACACTTCATCCCTTTCTTGCCTGTTTCCTGCTGACCCTGTATTAAGGGATCTTAATCTTCAGAGGGCGCGGGGGCAGATAACATTAAGATATTTGTTTCAAAACAGGCACAGCAGCAAGTTACATTCCTGGGTGCTCAGATGGCTCAGCTGCCACTAGATGGGGATATTTTGCCGGATGGGGTGGGAGACACTTAGGAAAAGCTGACTCTAACTTGAGATGCTTTGCAGTCACCATTTGGGCTTGCCCAGGAGAAACAGGACGAGAAGGCAAAGGGTCCACATTTGAGCCCACTGTTGACAACACTGACCCGAACGACAACAACGATGAGATTGTTGAGGGATGTTGGCTCCACTTAGGAAAGAAGCTCTGCAGCATCTGCGGAGCAGAAATAACTTCTCTCCCTTGGCTGCTTTTGCTAAAGGAACTGGGAGAGGTCAAGGCCATCTGTTCAGGTATCCTGGGCTATCAGTTTCTCTGGTCCACACGCTGGTTGGTGTTTCACCACGACAGGCAAGGGCCAGGACGGATGCACTGCCCTGGCTAGAAACTGCCCCCATATCCATGGATTCTTTCTTTTCTCTTCTTGGTCCTCTTTAGGGTTCTTCCTTAATAGCAACAGGTAAATCTAACCTTATGAAATAAGGGACTGGCTCTTTCAAATCCTAAGGCATGGTTCTCAACTTTCAGAAGGCATCAGAATCACCTGTTGCTTGTCCCCACCCCAGAGTTTCTGATTTAGTAGGTCTGGAGGAAAGCCCAAGAATTTGCATTTCTGTCAAGTTTCCAGGTGGTGCTGCAGGTTGGGGACTACACTTTGAGAACCAGTGTTCTAAGGTAATATGTTCCACCCAAGTTCTCTTACCATGTTCCCATCCATCTAGCCATGCTTCCCATCTATCTAGATGATGAGCATCAGCTGGGTGCTGGTCATACTACAGCTTCCCATCCCTCCTCAGAGATTCTGAGGATCTATAAACTGGCCTCCAAGCCAGTCTGGGGTGCTTACTGGGCTGTAGGAACCACCGGCAACCTGCAAGCTCACTGTGTGCCAGGCACCGTGCCAAGCGACTTACAGGCACAGTGCTATTCATTCAATCCTCCCCACAACTCTACTGCATTTCCTCTGTATGGATGAGGAATCTGAGGCTCCGAGGGAACTTGACAGAAGCCACACTGCTAGCAAGCAGGGGTGCTGGGGTTCAAACTCAGGAACTCTGAGACCCAGTCTATCCCCATGCTGGCAAACACTCTGGCACCATCTATTTCTTCTTGATTAAAAAGGGACCTGGAGGGAAGCGGGTGTGGCTCAATCGATAGAGCCCCAGTTTACCATGCGGGAGGCCCCGGGTTCGCTTCTCGGGGCCTCCTTGTGAGGGCAGGCCGGCCCGCTTGGTGCGGTGGGCTGATGCAGCAAGACCTCACAGCAAGGGGGAGATAAGCAGACACAGAAAAAACACAGCAAATGGACACAGCAAACACAAGCAGTAAGGGGGGGATAAATAAATAAATAAATAAATCTTTTAAAAAAAAAGGGACCTGGACTTGCAGTAATGAAACTGTTGTAAAATTTTTTATGGTGATGAATGCACAAGACTGTGATTATACTAAAAGTCTTTGCTTGTACACTTTGGATAGATTGTATGGTATGTGAATTTATCTCAATAAAACTGCTTTTTTAAAAAAAAAAAAAAGATTTATTTATTTATTTATCCCCCCCTTGCTGCTTGTGTTCGCTGTGTCCATTTGCTGTGTGTTTTTTCTGTGTCTGCTTATCTCCCCTTTGTTGCAAGGTCTTGCTGCATCAGCCCACCGTGCCGCGCGGGCCGGCCTGCCCTCACCAGGAGGCCCCGGGAAGCGAACCCAGGGGCTCCCATATGGTAAACGGGGGCTCTATCGATTGAGCCACATCCGCTTCCCTAAAACTGCTTTTTAAAAAAGGGACCTGGAGCCCCAACCAGGGATCACTAAAAAACCTTTCAACTGAAGCCGTGAGGGCTGAGGAGAGCTGATCTTTTCTAACAGGGAACATCTAAGAAAAATAAAACAATAGAGGGGCTCTGTGTGTGTGTGTGTAAACTCTCGGACTACAGCTGTGAGAAGCTAGGAAGGAAGCTTTGGAGTAAAGCTAACCAGTGTTTAAAACCCAGTTGGTTCACTAATACTTTCATACTCTTTGGCAAGCCACTTCACCTCACTGCACCTTGGTTTAATGATCAGCAAAATGGGGATTCATCTACCCCACTGGAGCTTGAGAGAATTAAATGGATAATGTATGTGAGGGTTTCCATTTAGCTCATAGACCTTTTAAAAATCATTTTTAAAATCCACTTTGTCCTCACAGCTAATATCCTAATTAATGGTGAAATACTGAAAGCTTTCCTTCTAAGATCAGGAACAAAAGACAAGGATGCACACTGTCAGCATTAGCATTCAACACTGTACTGGAAGTTCTTGCCAGAGCAATTAGGCAAGAAAAAGAAATCCAAATTGGAAAGGAAGAAGTAAAACTTTCCTCATTTGCAGATGATATGACCCTATTTACAGAAAATCCTAAAAAATCCAGAACAAAGCTCCTAGAGCTAATAAATGAATTCAGCAAAGTGACAGAGTACAAGAACAACACCCCAACATCAGTAGTGTTTCTATACACAAGCAATGAATAATCAGAAGAAAAAAATCAAGAAAAAATTCCATTCACAATGGCAACTAAAATAATCAAGTATCTAGGAATAAATCTAACCAAGGATATAAAGGATTTGTACACAGAAAACTACAAAACATTGCTAAAAAGAAATTAAATAAGACCTAAATAAATGGAAAGATATTCCGTGTTCATGGATTGGAATATTAGATAACCCAAAGCAATTTACAGATTCAATGCAATCCCAAAGTTCCAACAACCTTCTTTACAGAACTGGAAAAGCCAATCATCAAATTTATTTGGAAGGGTAAGGGGCCCTAAAGCCATCTTGAAAAAGAAAAATGAAGTTGGACAATTCACACTTCCTGACCTTAAAACTTATTACAAAGCTACGGTAATAAAAAGCAGCATGGTACTGGCACAAAGACAGGCATATAGACCAATGGAATAGAACTGAGTGCTCAGAATAGAACTGAGAGCTCATATTTATGGCCAACTGATTTTTGACAAGGTGGGAAAGAACAGTCACTTCAACAAATGGTGCTGGGAAAACTGGATCTCCATTTCCAAAAAAAAAAAAAAGAGGAGGACCCCTACCTCACACTATATACAAAAATCAACTCAAAATTAATCAAAGACCTTAATATAAGAGCTAGAACTATCAAAGTCCTTAAAGAAAACGGAGGGAGGCATCTTCAGGACCTTGTCTTAGGCAATGGTTTCTTAGACTTTACACCCAAAGCACAAGCAAGAAAAGAAAATATAGATAAATGGGACCTCATCAAAATTCAAAACGGTTGTTCCTCAAAGGACTTTATCATGAAAGTAAAACTACAGTCTACACAGTGGGAGAAAAATTTAGAAACCACATATCCAATAAAGGATTAATAACCAGAGTATGTAAATAAATCCTTCAACTTAACAAAAACAAAAACAAAAAAATCCAATTGAAAAACGGGCAAAAGACTTGAACAGGCATCTCTCCAAAAAAGATATACAAATGGCCAGAAAGCACATGAAAGATGCTCAACATCATTAGCCATCAGAGAAATGTAAAGCAAAACCACAATGAGATACCATTTCACACCCATTAGAATGGCTATTTAAAAAAATGGAAAATATCAACTGTTGGGATGGGGAGAAAAAAGAACACTCATTCACTGCTGGTGGCAATGTAAAAAGATGCAACCGCTGTGGAAGACAGTTTGGTGGTTCCTCAGAAAGCTAAATATAGAACTACCATATGACCCGGCAATCCCACTACTAGGTATATTCCTAAAAGAACTGAAAGCAGGGACTTGAACAGATATTTGCACACTGATGTTCATAGCAGCATTATTCACAATTGCCAAAATATGGAAGCAACCCAAGTGTCCATTCACTAATGAATGGATAAATAAAATATGGTATATATATATTCAATGGAATAGTATTCAGCTGTAAAAAGGAATGCAGTCCTGATACATGTGACAACTTGGATGAAACTTGAAGACATCATGTTGAGTGAAATAAGCTTATTCTAATGGTTTCATATCAGTGAGACTCATAGGGTCGGAATCTAGATTCTTAGCTTTTCACAGCTGAGTAATATTGTTTGTGCTTTGGGTGTAGCAGCTCCAGAAAAGTCCAGGATGAGCACATTCCAAGGGAACTGGCCCAGACCCCACCGTCAAGACCAAGGTCTAGGGATCCACGTCCTGTAGGTTCAGGTGACACCAGGGGCTCATACAGCAACTTCATCCAAGTCCTCTGTCTTCTCTTAGCACGTGCCCACAAGGTCTGCATATCGGGATCCTGGAGAAAGGTCTCCAGCCTGAGAGCGAAGTAAGGAATGGATCAGGAGGAATGTATGAGGAAGCTAACAAAGGGTGAAGGTCTGTCCTCCCCCAGCCCTGACCTGGGAGTGGGTGGTACAAAAGGCCTCACTGTTGCAGACAAGCAGATGGAAAAGTCAGACTGGAGGTATCAGACCCCACCAGTAGAATCAAATATCAGAACTGGAAGGGACTTTGGAGTACCTCCTAGATTCATCTAGACCACACGAATGGATGGAGCAACCACTGGATGGCTCCAGGGTGGAGGCAAAACCTGCTATCCCAACTCTCAGGCCACTCCCTTTACCTCCA
>JAQZBX010074389.1:0-14761 GCA_029593785.1 Cabassous unicinctus
CCGGGAAGCGAACCCAGGGCCTCTCATATGGTAAACGGGTGCTCTATCCATTGCGCCACACCCGCTTCCTGCCGTGAGGTTGCTGCATCAGCCCACCGCACCGCTCAGGCCGGCGTGCCCTCACAAGGAGGCCTTGGGATGCGAACCCAGGCCTCCCATATGGTAAACGGGGGCTCTATCCACTGAGCCACACCCGCTTCCCTGTATATCTTCTTTAGAGAAATAGCCGTTCAAATTCTTTGATCATTTTTTAATTGGGTTACTTGTCTTTTATTGTTCAGTTGTAAGAGTTCTTTATATATTCTTGATACAAGTACCTTGTCAGATATATGATTTGTAAATATTTTCTTCTATTCTGTGGGTTGCGTTTTCACTTTCTTGCTAGTGGCCTTCACTCAGAAAAACATTTTAATTTTCATGAAGTCTGTATTAGTCATTGTTCTCTAGGGAAACAGAACCGACAAGAGATATTTGTAAATTGTATGAAATTTTATAAAATTGTCTCACATGAATGTGGGGATGTACAAGTCCAAATTCCATAGGACAGGCTGCAAACCAGGGGCTCTGATGAAAGTCCATGATGAGTTCCCCAGGAGACTTTGGCTATGTGAAGTAGAGATGGGAATTCTCCCTGAATGCTGCAATCACTTCGCCTTTTAAGGTCTTCACCTGATTGGATGAGAAGCCACTTATTACTGAATGCAATCAACTCACTGATGATTAAAGTCCGTAAAATTCCCTTGTATAACAGTTAGCCCAGTGCTTGCTTGACCAAACAACTAGGCACCATTACCTGGCCGAGTTGACACATTGGCCTAACCATCACCGAGTCCAATTTATTTTTTCTTTTGTTAATCGTGCTTTCAGTGGCATAGCTACGAAACCACTGCCAAATCCAAGGTCATAAAAGTTTACTCCTGTGTTTTCTTCTAAGAGATAGCTTTAGCCCTTACATTTAGGGTCTTTAATCTATTTTGTGTTAATCTGTGTGAATGATGTGAAGTGGGGGTACAACTTTATTCTTTTGCATGTGGATATCTGGTTGTACCAGCACCATTTGTAGAAAAAGACCATTCTTTCCCCATTGATTGTGCTTGGCATCCTAGTAAAAAAATCAGTTAGCTGTAGATGAATGGGTTTATTTCTTAATTCTCAGTTCTGTTCCATTGCTCTATTTGTCTGTCCTTATGTCAGCATCACACTATTTTGATCAGCTTTGAACTGTTTTTTCCAAAGTTATATTGATCAGTTGTGTTATAAGTTTTGAAATTTGGAAGTGTGAGCTCTCCAACTTTTTTCTTCAAGATTGTTTTGGCTATTCAGGGTTCCTGGCATTTCCATATGAATTACAGAATCAGCTTTTCAATATCTGCAAAAGAGGCAGTTGGGATTTTGATAGAGATAGAGTATATTACTATCCTAACAATATTACCCCCTATCCATGAATATGGGGTGTCTTTTCATTTATTTAGGTCTTGGGTGATTTTTCACCCAACAACAAAATGATATTTTGTTGTTTCTACTGTACAAGTCTTAGACATTTTTTGTCAAATTTATTTCAAAATATTCTTTTTGATGTTATTTAAATGCAGTTGTTTTCTTAATTACATTTCCTGGTTGTTCATTGCCAATGTATAGAAATACAGTTGATTTTTATATATTGAGCTTGTATCCTGTGGCATTGTTGAATTTATTAGTTCTAATAGTTTTTAGTATATTTTTTAGGATTTTCAGTGTACAAGATTATGTCATCTGCACAGAGAGATATTTTTACTTTTGTATTCCAATGTAGATGACTTTAAAATATATTTATTCTAGTTACATATATAATCTAGCATTTCCCATTTTATCCACTTTCAGATATACAATTCAGTAGTATTAATTTCATTCACAATGTTGTGCAACCATTACCACCATGTATTACCAAAACTTCTCCCTCACCCCAGGCAGAAACTCTACCAATTGAGCATGAACTCCCCATTCTATACCTCACCCAGACCCTGGTAACCTGTATTCTATTTTCTGACTATGAATTTGCATATTCTGATCATCTGGATGCCTTTTATTTCATTTTCTTGCCAAATTGCTCTGAGTAGAACCACCAGTTGGTGTTGAATAGAAGTGGCAATAGGGGACATCTCTGGCTTGTTCCTGATCTTAGGGGGAAAGTTTTTAGTCTTTCACCAATATGTATGTTAGCTATGGGTTTTTCATAGATACTCTTTATGAGATTGAGGAAGTTCCCTTCAGTCCTAGTTTCTCAATGGTCCGTTAAAAGTTGCTCTTCAAAATTTCTTAAAAACATAATAAGTAATAAAAGAAGATTCACTTCATTTGATTTTTTTTTAAAGATTTATTTTATTTATTTCTTCCCCCCCACCCCCACCCCCCGTTGTTTTGAGCTCACTGTCTGCTCTCTGTGTGGTGTTCTGTGTCTGCTTGTCTTCTCTTTAGGTGGCACCGGGAACTGATCCTGGGACCTCCCAGAGTGGGAGAGAGGCGCTCAATCTCTTGTGCTACCTCAGCTCCCTGGTCTGCTGCTTCTCTTATTCTCTCTCCTCTGTGTCTTTTTCTTACATCTTCCTGTGCCAGCTCTCTGCTCAGGCCAGCTCGCCACACGAGCCAGCTTGCCTTTCACCAGGAGGCCCCGGGAATCAAACCCTGGTAGACAGGAACCCAATCGCTTGAGCCACATCCATTTCCCTTCATTTGGTATTTAGAGCCTCTGATTAAAACTCCCTTTTTCCTACCTCTTTGCTTTCATTTGTCATTCTTGATGACTCCTTCACATTCACTGAACCTTTGGAGACCTGTATCCCACTCTTGAGTTCCACTTTAAATGTCATCATCCATCATGACTTCAAAATCTCTTGTTTGTCAATGACTACAAAACCTTACACATCCCAATTTTATAAATTGTATGTTTACCTTAGATTTTTTAAAGAAAATAGAGTGTACAGAGGGGAAATAAACTCTAGTAGTTGAATTAGAGATAATGCTGTTAAGTTCTGTATATTCCCATCGTCTTTATTCATATATTTTAAAATATATTAATATACACATTTATATATTTTTATATATGCCTAAAATTATATGGGTTGTGCCAATTTTGCAGATTTTAAAGTTGGGTTTATATAAGTTTTTTCCATATATATTTGGACATACACAATTATATATACACACACATGTATATATTTTGCTGTTGGGATCATTTTGTACATTTTATACATTTTATATTCAGTTTTTTCCCACTTAGCATTATATCATGGGTTTTTTATTTACCATGTCATTAAACATTCTTTGTAAATACATTTTTTTCATTGTTGCCTTATACATATAGATTACCATAATTGAACTCTTTTTTTATTGGACATTTGGGTTGCTTCTAATTTTTCACAATTATAAGTATTCAGCTTGCACTCTGATATTTTCTTGGGGTAGATTTTTAGATGGAATTAATGTTTCTTATAGTGTTGTTAAATAGCTGTCTAAAAATGGTTATAACAGTTTATGCTTCAGCCAGCAGTGTATAAGTATAATAATTTCTTTTTTCCAGTTCGGATTCTGAAATAATAGGTTATGCTTTGGACACGCTATATAATATAATATCTAATGATGAAGAAGAAGAAGTAGGTAAGTTTCCAGTTACTTTTAATATGTTACTAAATTTTCTGTACATAAAATTAACTATTGTGGTAATTTTGCCAATTGTAAATTTGGCTTTATTTTACAAATTTACATAAAAGATTTTCTTTTCTTTTTTCTTTCTCTTTTTTAATCGATAAAGAATAGGCTTTTTCCTAGAAAATTATTTTTAGGGTGATTGCTTTATGTGTAATTTTGGTACATTATAATGAGATGGAATAGATTCTACTCTCCTAAGAAATGCTTTTTCCTTTCTGATTTTGGTTAATACACCATGTGACTATCAGAAATTTCTGGGTTAAATAATCATTTTTCGCTATAAATTGAAAATCAAATGATTTTATCTGTAAGTTATTATCTGGTGTACAGGATGGAGTTGAAGGGTTTTGTTCTAATAAATTCTTCAGCTTTTCAATAGGACTTAATAATTTATAAAAAGCAATAATTTATTATACTTAGAAAAATAATTTTCTTTACATCTAGTCCATTTGGTGGTAAATGAAGCAGATTGAAACCCACATATTTTTTTGTTACATTCTTCTTTTCCTTTCTTGCTTCAAATTGCTTGCATACATTTGAAAGCAAGGTAGTCTTTCATTTATTTTATTGTCCGTATGTGCAATGCTTGATGGAGATCTGAATATATTTTGTCCTATATATTGTAAAAAAACATATGCATTGAGTAACATTTCACAGTGCTGTTGAAGAGTGCATTCCTCATAGACTGGCTGATGCAGTAGGACATGGTGGGTTTCTCATTATTCTAAAAAGTCAGAATGGACATCATGCATTTTTATAAATCTAATTTAGGCCCAAATGTTATGATGTTTCAAAATTCTGAGCATATGAATCATTTAAAATGCACATATTTTATTAAAATAAAAGTAACCAGAAATATATGTAGATATTAACATTTCTGAGTGTTACAGAATGCAGTTAATCGGCATATTTAAAACTGGGTTGTGTTGAATAGTCACAATTTCTGTTTTCTTTCCTTCCTTTCTTTCCTCCTTTTGTTTTCTTAGCTGTTTCAGATTAGAAATTTAGTGCTTTTTCTAGTTAGTTAGCAAGGAATGCTGAGGATAATTTTTCTGTTTTAAAAATGTATAGCTTTGATATTTTTTAGTTAGGTGTTTTTTCCTTGTTATATACTTAAAATATAATTTAGAGTCCAATTTTTTGTTTCTCTTTGTGTATTTAGGCTCTTTATTTTTAAATCAGCATCCAAAAATGATCCTTTGGATAAAACAGGTGGTAGAGTCATGTTTTCTAGAGAATATCAAAATAGGAACTTAGACTTTCTTCTGAAATTTTACTCATCCTGAAATAATCAATTTTTAAAAATCTAGATATTTAGAAATGTGTCCTTTGGTTCCATTATTGATGCTTTCCCTATAATACTTCATCAAAAGGTGACTCCATTTTAGGGTTCTTCACCTAAGGGATATTTTATAACCCTTTAACTTAATGATAAATCTGTCTCCTAGTCTTGAAAATATAGCATATACTTTGTCTTTTAAGATATCTCTGGTATTTGATTAAAATGAATACTAGTCCCTCTGCCAAATTGCTTATTTAGATGTTTTTAAGTTCTTATTTATTGTATATACTAGCACATAAGAAACTGTTTTCTTTATCACCCACTTTTAATTTTTTTTGTCTACCTTTTCAGATGATGTTGAAGGTAACATTGCATTTACATATGCATGATGCTTTTAGGCATAATTTCTAATAACATAAAAGGACACTGTCAAGTGATGTTTCTTCTGGCGGGTAAAAAAGATCTGAGATTTGTTTCACTATACAAGAATTCCTTAGTTAAAGAATATTTGATAATCTTATATTGCTATTTATTATTTCTGTGGCTGCTAAATCTATTAACTACCTACAACACAGAAAATATTCTAATGCATCTTTTAATAAAATTAAAGCTTATCCTCTGGTAGGGCAGTCTATATATACAAAATTACTTTGAGTGTACTTCCTGGGAAAAAAAATTTTAGGCAGATTACTTAAAAAATAATATTTGAATATGTATACATATACTTGTATACATTATGTTTTGCATATATTCAGTAAGACTGGAAAATATTCCAGTTCAGAGAATACTTATATGTTGATATTGTCCCTTTAAAATAATGCATGCACAACAGTGTTCTGGTTACTGACATTTTTGAGATTCATAGAACTCATCCATATTTTCTTTCTTTTCTTTGGTGGTCTGTTTCAAGTTCCATTTACTTTTAACATTGATATTTCTTTTACTCCTTATTAAAGTAACCAAATTTTATTTTGTTTTGCCAATTTTCCCGAGATGCTTAATTTTTTAAGATGAAGAAGAGAATATTCTTATCTAAAGTTAGTTTAAAAAGATATATAACAAATTTGCTTATACTTAACAAAAACTAACAAAAGAAACTAACATATTAAGGTATGTAGCATAATCTTTTGTGATGTTTGAACCCCTTGTTTGAAATGAAAATAAAAATACCAGAGCATTATGCCTTGACTCTAGTTACATTAAGCTGCTTCCTTTTGGGTAGTACAGATTAATAGTTTTAAATTTTATTAATGTTTTCATCATATTTGTATAGCCCTTTAAAATTTATAGAATGATTTCATACCCATTGTCTTATTTAATCTTCATAGCAGCTTGTGATGTAGGTGGTATTATTCTCTTTTTATAAAAATGAGAAAATGGAGGCCCAGAGATGTGTGACTTTTACAGTATCTTCTAGTAAGTAGGAGAAGATTATCTATTTTAAGTATTCCATAGATTTCTGATTAAATAGATTGTGGCCAATTTTATTTTTATCTTTCTGAATAGATTCTAAAATCATGTAAACGTATAACTAGTTTATAGAAGATGCAGAATGATTGGAGGAAACATTAAAAAGTATTGGTGACCCTGTTTAATTGATCACAGTGTAAAAAAAAAACTTCATGTTCCCTCGCTCTGAGTTGGAAATGCTTTATTAGAATATCTCTGTAAAGATTTTGCTTTTTATAATATGGATTATGAACTTAATATGGAATGGCGTTCCAAATGAGAAGACCCAGAAATGTTTTTGACTGTTTACACCTCTGGAAAAAGTACAATAAATAGATTTGAGGAATAAATGTATAATACAAGTTTAATTAAAAGCCATCCTTATAAACAGGCCTGAAAAGTTTCCAGAGGTGCCTAAGGATTATATAAAAGAAACATCTTCACGATACTCAGTCTTCCAATCCTTGAACACGGAATGTCTTTCCATTTGTGTAGATCTTCATTGATTTCTTTGAGCATTGTTTTGTAGTTTCTTGCATATAGGTCCTGTGCTTATTTGGTTAATTTGATTCTTAGGTATTTGAGTCCTTTAGTTGCTATTGTAAATGGAATTTTCCCCCTGATTTCCTCCTCAGATTGTTCGATACTTGTGTACAAAAACATTACTGATTTTTGTGTGTTGATCTTGTATCATGCCACTTTGCTGAACTCATTTATTAGCTCAAGTAACTTTGTCATAGACATTTCAGATTTTTCTAAATATAGGATCATGTCATCCGCAAATAGTGAGAGTTTTACTTCCTCTTTTCCTATTTGGATGCCTTTAATTTTTTTTTCTTGTCAAATTGCTCTAGTTAGAACTTCTAGTACAATGTTGAATAGCAATGGTGACAGTGAGCATCCTTGTCTTGTTCCCTATCTTAGAGGGAAAGCTTTTAACCTTTCCCCATTGAGTACCATGTTGGCTGTGGGTTTTTCATATTTGCCTTTTACCATATTGAGGAATTTTCCTTCTGTTCAATCTTTCAAAGTCTTTTTACCAAGAAAGGATGCAGGATTTTGGCGAATGTCTTTTTTACATCAGTCAAGATGATCATGTGGTTTTTTCCCTTCAATTTGTTAATGTTGTGTATTACATTGATTGATTTGCTTATGTTGAACCAGCCTTGTATACCAGGAATAAATCCCACTTGCTCATGATGTATAAGTATTTTGATATGCTGTTGGATTCGATTTGCAAGTATTTTGTTGGGAACTTTTGCATCTATGTTCATTAGAGAGATTGGTCTGTAATTTTATTGCTTGTAGGGTTTCTATCTGGCTTTGGTATTAGGGTGATGTTGGCTTTATAAAATGTGTTGGGTAATTTTCCCTCCTCTTCAGTTTTTTTGTAAGAGTTTAAACAGGATTGGTGTTAATTCTTTTTGAAATGTTTGGTAGAATTCACCTGTGAAGCCATCTGGTCCTGGACTTTTCTTTGTTGGAAGATTTTTGATGATGGATTCAATCTCTTTAAATGTGATTGGTTTGTGTATTAGCCAAAAGGGTGCTGATGCAAAGTACCAGAAATCTGTTGGCTTTTATAAAGGGTATTTATTTGGGGTAGAAGCTTACAGTCACAAGGCCATAAAGCATAAGTTATTTCCCCACCAAAGTCTGTTGCCACGTGTTGGAGCACGATGGCTGCCAGTCTCTGCGAGGGTTCAGCCTTCCTCTTCCTCCTAAGGCTCTGTAGTCCCAGCTTCTGATCTCAGCTGTAGGCTAGCACAAGGCTTGTGTCTCTTCCCAGGGTTCCGTTTCTTTCCGGGCCTTGTCAGCTGTTCAGAGTTCTGGTCTCTTCAGCTGCAAACTGTCAGGTGAATGGCTCCAGCGTCCAAATCTAAACTCTGTGTTCTCCTTCTCTGTGTATTTACTTCCATGTGAGAGTCTGTTTTATCCCTACCAAGGGACTCAACCCTCCATGCCCTAGTCCAGATTTAATAAAGTAAAAGTGAGACCTCTGAATCTAATACAATCTAATAGGCCCAGAGGAACAGACCAGTTTACAAACACAATCCAATATCTATTTTTGGAATTCATAAACAATACCAAACTGCCACAGTTTGTTCTTTTATTTCTTGTAGGGTCAGTGTAGGCTGTTTGTGCATTTCTAGGAATTTGTCCATTTCATCTAGATTGTCTAGTTTGAGGGCATTCAAATTCTCATAATACCCTCTTACGATTTTATTTTTGTGGGGTCAGTTGTAACTTCCCCCCTTTCATTTCTGATTGTATTTATTTGCATATTCTCTTTTTTCTCTTTGTTAGTCTATCTAGGGGGTTGTCAATTTTATCGATCTTCTCAAAGAACCAGCTTTTGGTTTTGTTGATTTTCTCTATTTTTTTTTTTTTTTTTCTCAATTTAATTTATTTCTGCTCTAATCTTTATTATTTCTTTCCTTCTGCTTGCTTTGGGATTGGTTTGCTGTTCTTATTCTAGTTTTTCCAGTTGTTCAGTTAAATCTTTGAGTTTAGTTCTTTTTTCTTTTTTAATATAGGCATTTAGGGCTATAAATTTCCCTCTCAAGACTTCCTTCACCGTGTCTCATAAGTTTTGATAAGTTGTGTTCTCGTTTTCTTTTGTTTCAATATATTTACTGATTTCACTTACAATTTCTTCTTTGACCCACTGATTATTTAGGACTGTGTTGTTTAGCCTCCACACATTTGCGAATTTGCCTCTTTCCTCTTTATTATTGATTTTCCAGTTTCATTCCATTATCATCTGAGAAAGTGCTTTGTATAATTTCAGTCTTTTTATATTTATTAAGAGCTGCATTGTGACCTAACATTTGGCCTGTCCTGGAGAAAGATCCATGGGCACTTGAGAAGAATATATAACCCCCTGAATTTGGATGCAGCTTCTTGTATATGTCTGTTAGGTTTATCCTATTGTTTATTGTATTGTTCAATTTCTTTGTTTCGTTTTTGATCTAGTTGTTCTGTCTAATGAAGTGAGTGGTGTGTTGAAGTCAGCAACTATTATTGTGGAAATGTCTATTTCTCCCTTCAGTTTTGCCAGAGTTTGCCCCATGTATTTTGGCACACCCTGGTTAGGTGCATAGATATTTATGACGGTTATATCTTCCTGGTCGATTGTCCCTTTTGTTAATATATAATGGTCTTCTGTTTCTCATAACTTTTTTGCATTTAAAGTCTGTTTTTCAATACTAGTGTAGCTACCCCTGCTGTTTTTTGGTTACTGTTTATGTGGAGTATCTTTTTTCAGCCTTTCATTTTCAGCTGGTTTGTATTCCTGGGTCTAAGGTGTGTCTCTTGTAAACATCATATGGATAGCTCGTGTTTTTTTATCGATTCCGTCAGCCTATATCTTTTGATTGGGGAGTTTTATCCATTCACATTCAACTGTAAATGCATTATTTGCTTCCACCATTTTAGTCTTTGGTTTTCATATGTCATATCATATTTCACCTGTCATTTTACTCTTTTGTTTATCCTTTCTGCTATTCTTTCTTCTATACTCTCCTCCAAGCCTCTCTCTCCTGTCTTTTTCTTTTAGGCTCTAAGGCTTCCTTTAATATTTCCTGCAAAGGCTGATTCTTTTTTACAAACTCTCGCAGTTTCTGTTTATTTGTGAATATTTTATACTCGCTTTCATAGTTTTTTTTTATGGCCAGCTGGTTTTTGTTAAAGATTTATTTATTTACTCCTCCCCCCGCCTCCCCTGTTGTTTGTGCTTGCTGTCTGCTCTCTGTGTCTGTTCGTTGTGTGCTGTGTCTGCTCATCTTCTTTTAGGAAGCATCTGGGACTGAACCCGGGACCTCCCGTGTGGGAGGGAGGCACCCAATTGCTTGAGCCACGTCGGGTCCCTGCTTGTGTGTCCTCGTTGTGACATCTCATTGTGTCATCTCATCGCGACATCTAATTGTGGCATCTTGTTGCAACATCTCATTGCATCAGCTCGCTGCTCCAGCTGTTTGCGTCAGCTCTCTGTCTTGCTGGTCTTTAGGAGGTACCAGGAACCGAACCTGGGATCTCCCATTTGGGAGGCGGGCGCCCAACTGCTTGTGCTGCATCTGCTCTCCCTTCACCTTCATATTTGAAGGTCAGTTTTGCTGGATAAAGAATTCTCGGCTGGCAGTTTTTCTCTTTCAGTCTCCTGATTGTATCATACTACTGTCTTCTCACCTCCATCATTGCTGATGAGAAATCTGCACTGTCTTACTGGGCATCCTTTGTATGTGGTGGTTTGCTTCTCCTTGCTGCTCTCAGAATTTTCTCTTTATCTTTGACATTTGACATCCTGAGTAGTATGTGTCTTGGGGTAGATCTATTTGGATTTATTTCTCATAGGTCCAGTAATGGTTTGCAACTTTTAAAATAATTAGTGTATTTGTTTATTGTAATTTCAACTTCATTTTACTGTCTATACTAAAATAGGTTTGTGTATTATCTTTTTTTAAAAGATTTATTTATTTCTCCCTACCTCCTCGTTGTTTGCACTTGCTGTGTATCTCCATCTTCCTTGTTTCTTTAGGAGGCACTGGGAACCAAGCCCGGGACCTCAAATGTGGGAGGGAGGTGCCTAATTGTTTGAGCCACCTTCGTTCCCTGCTTTGTTGTGTCTCTCATTACGTTTTCCTTTTTGTGTCTCTTGTTGCATTATCTTGTTGCGTCAGCTTGCTGTGCCTGCCCGTTGGGCCGGCTCGCCGTCTTCTTTAGTAGACACCAGAACCAAACCAGGGACCTCCCATATGGTAGGCGGGAGCCCAGTCACTTGAGCCACATCTGCTTCCCTGTGTATTATCTTAATCTAATTTGGGGGGGACTTCATTAAAGTTCAGGAGTGCTGTACTGTCTTATGACTATAACTTACAGGAAGTTAAAAAAATTAATAGGTTAATAGGTCTGACAACGTTTGAGCCTGCATTCCCACATGATAGTAGTCAGCTGGAGCTACAGAACTGCTGTGTCCCTTAAATGGAGCATATATTCTCCATCCTCCCTGTTGTCTTACACCCAGCCTGCTTTACACACTTACTTGCCTTGTCCCTTTAGTTGAGTTTACATCCTATAATATATTTACAACACTCAGATAAAAACCAGAATATAATAAATTACTTTTCAGAAGCGTTATTTTAGTAATTACATACCCAAGTATTATCTCACTTATCAAATGTGAATAAATGCAAATGGAATATAGCCCTACAAAGTATCCATAGTTAGGTCAACACATTGCTGTGATTTCAGTTTCTGGAGAGACACCATTCTAAGTGGGAAAGAGTAAGTAACTGCTTTTTGAACATACGTTTCTCATGTATTTGGAAAGCTGTTCACTTGTCACGTGTTCTTGGGCTACTTTTAGTATGATTCTCTATATGCTTTTTAATTTCTAGCATTTCATTTGGATTTTGCTAGATATTTGTTTCTGGTGCCATCCGCTACAAAGTCATGATTCAGTAGCATTCTGAATTGACTTAAAACAAGATGAATTTATAAGCCCACTGAATCTTAGATTTTATTGGTACATAGTACTTGTCACACCATGGGAATCAGGGCCTCTAGTCTTAGATGATTCCAGAGAGGGAAATCTGCCAAATATTTCATTGGGTCCCAAATTCCCATATCCTTCCCAATTTCTTCACAATCTCCCGTTCCATCATTATGTCAACTTGCAAATGAAAGGGAAAGAATGTGTGTTTCTTGCTAATTACCTGGTTCAAGTTTTTCAACTCCAGGGATAAATTCACCTTTGAGCTTTAAAAATCACATTTTGCCAAAAAAGATTTTACTTTCAATAATGTGTGAAAAATTAGGGCACAGAATTTTATCAGCTTCCAAACTAACATCAGGAAAATCTTTGTGCAGATTCACAGCAGAGAATGTCCCTTGAGTTCATTGTAGTTACGTTTGAGTATCAGGCTTCCTTATGATTAATATTAGGCCTTTTGTAGCATCAGTCTTCTCCCATCATAAGTTGTTAACATCCTCAACTTATCAGTGATTGTGTAGTGATATAATGATAGCTTTTAAGTGTGGGTTTTAATCCCTTCATCCCCTCTTCATTTTTTCCTGAAGCAGAAATAGTGACTGCTTCACTAAACAATTCTTCGGAAAGCCACCTATTAAGAAAGAAAGCATAAAGGAAAAATATCTGTCATAATAGTTTATTAATGTTAAGAAATATGCAGCAAACTTATTTTTATTTAGAATCCAAACAATCAGAATCTCAAATAGCTTCTCTTTTTTTGGTAGACTGCATGCAACTTTTAGAGAAAGAGGTAAATATAAGGTAAAATGTCAATATCAAGACTTGTTTATAGACAAGTTTCTGGAAATATCATAGGATGTATATTTTTTGCATCTTTTGCATTTTGATGATAAAATTCATTAATATTATCTGAAATTCTTTCTGAATCATCAAAGGAAGATTGTTATGTTTCATATATTTAAGAACTTAATAATATGTGTGTAGCTGATATTGTAAATCTTCTGATAGTGATACTCAACAAGGGCTGACTTGCCCCCTCACCCTTCCCCAAAGGACATTTGGCAATGACTGGAGACATTTTTGGTTATTACAACTGAGGGTAGCTGGTGAGTGCTATGGTTTTTAGTGAGTAGAGGCCAGAAATGCTGCTGTACATTCTGCAATGTACAGGACAGCCTCCCACAACAAAGAATTATATGGACCAAACCGTCAACAGTGCCAAGGTTGAGAAATCTTGTCTTAAGAATAATGATGATGACGATGTTAATATTTATTGCATTCTTATTATTTACCAGGTACTGTGCTAGATGTTTTGCTTATTATTTAGAACCTCACAGAAAACTCAATGTGAAAGACATTGTTCCCACTTTATAAATAAGAAAACTTGCCCAAAGTGGTTAAGCAGTTGAGTATGGGTTTAATTGGTCTGACTCTAAAGCCCTTGTGAACTTCGTCCATTATGCTATACTGTCTCTCAGGTAAGTGTAGCTATTCCACTGACTAGTCATTCTGCACGTAAACAGAAATTACCTTGTACATGGGAAGAAGATGCTCAACCACAGAGCTACACCCGCTCCCCACTACTTTATTTCTTGATCATAATAAATTGCTTCAGAGGTAGCACTCGACCCATCCGTATTATTTGACAGTTGATAGCTCCTTTCTCCATTCATCACATTCTTCACTTGGTATTCAGCCTCCATGATTCCCTCGTTTTCTTCCTGTTTCATGGCTATTCCTTTGTCTTCTTTGCTGTTTACCTCATCTGTTTAACCTCTTCACATTGGTATACCATTGATTTCTTTCCTTCTCTACTCTCTTTGGTGATCTCATCCAGTCTTGTGACTTTAAATATCATTTATTATATGCTTACCACTCTCAAACATATATGTCCAACCTTGACCTCTCCACTGAATGCCACAATTGTATTTTCAATTACAAACTAATCTATAGTGACAAAAAGCAGAAGGAAGAGGAATGGATTACAAAGGAGCACAAGGAAACCAAATATGTTCATTATTTTGATTATGGCGATGGTTTCATGGATCAAAACTCATCAAATTTGTAATGTGCAATTGTATGTCAATTATGCCTCAATAAAGCTGTTGGTGAGGTGGTGAGGGGAGAAATCCAAGTGGTGAATATATTTTTATAATTCAGACTTTTTGTGTTCTATTATTAAATCTTTGCCAAGCCCAGGTCACTAAGCGTCTTCCTGTTTTCTTTTAAAACTTTTGTAGCTTTAACTCTTACAATTAGGTTTGTCGTCCATTTCTAGCTTTACATTTTAGGTCTATGATCCATTTTGAGGAAGCAGATCTATTTATTCTATTCTATTCAATGTATCTGTATGGCTGTCTTTTCACATATCACACTGTCTTGATTTCTGTAGCTTTATAGTAAGTCTGGAAATTAGAACAAAGTCTTCCAACTTTGTTCTGTTTCAAAATTGTTTTGGTTGTTTTAGGTTCTTTGCATTTGCATATCAATATCAGAATCAGCTTATCAACTTCTACAAAAAAGACTGACTGAAATTTTGATTGGGACTGTGTTGAATATGTAGATCAATTTGGGAAGAACTGACATCTTAACAGTATTGGACCTTCCAATACAAGAGCACAGTTATCTCCATTTTTTTTAGATCTTCTTTAATTTCTCTCAACAGTGTTTTGGAGTTTAGGTCTTAGACATCTTGTATCAAATTCATCCCTACATAGTTCATATTTTTGGTGCTATTGAAAATGGTACTGGTTTTTATTCTTTCTGTTTTTGTTTGTTTGTTTGGCGGTACCAAGGCCAGAGATTGAACCCAGGACCTTGTGTGTGGAAAGCCTGGTGTGCAACCATTGAGCTAC
>JAQZBX010074390.1:0-14763 GCA_029593785.1 Cabassous unicinctus
AAAGTAAATTAGTGTAAACACAATAAACAAGAGATTCTGTATGTCTGGGTTCTGTGTCAGGCTGAGCAGGATGAATTCTGTCACATTGTTCATTGCTCCATGAATCCAGTTTTGCATATGGATAATTGATTTATCTGCAGTTGGCACAGGGATTGCAATGGTGACAGATAAATTTCAATCAAGAGAATAATATACTTGTCAGATAAAATGTGTTCCGCATGATTGATGGAAATGCTGAGCAGATAAGTGCTAAACTTAAAGTTGGGCAAATTTTGAGTCAGAAATTGAATACATAGGCCACTTCTACACATACACACATACACACACACAGAGATTTACGACTGTTGACATGCCACACATCTTTCCTGAAATCGTGCATGACTGAATCCTCTCCCAGTAACTGCCACAGTATGGTCTCCTATGAAAAACAAGAATAAAAATGGCCCTGTATCACAGAATAAAAATAAACAAAAGAAATCCCTGAAACTATATTCCACAATGAACCCTAAGTTAAACCATACACTGTAAATAATAGTATATAATTATAAAAACGTGCTATCATTAATTTTAACACATGTTCCATACCAGTGCAAGCTGTTAATAATAGAATGGGGTATGAGAATCCTGTATTTCATGCAATATTGATCTGCAAACCCACAACTTCTCTGATAAAGAATAAATATAAAATAAAAAATGACCTTTAAAGAGTAGAAGCTTGAATATGCGAGGGTGTATTCTCCTGTGTCTCTTCTCTAGTCACTAATGCTGCTGAGGCTAAGTAGCAGAGTTTGTTTTACTTTATATTTTAAACTTGTTTCAGGGTGTCTATGAAACATCTGACAAACTCAGTTTGAAATTAGGGATGATGTCCTCATATTTCTGAATCAACTCAACTAAATGAATATTTGAAGCTGTGGTACCATATATCCTGGAAGATTTGTGAGCTTATGTTACACTGAATCAAAATTATATAAGAATATCATAGGATCTTTCTTGACCCCCTCAAGAAGAAGGATATCACAAAGGAGATAAAACAGACAGCATGATGCTATGCAATATTCCTTGAGTGTATTTGAAACTCTGGAAATCTCTATATGGAGAACTTCTGTCGTATTTTGATTTCAGATTCTTTTTGCTAACCAAAATTCAACATTCTCTGGATATGTTAAAAAAAAAACAAAACAGATATGTCTTAGGCAAGAAAACAGAAACACCATGATTTATTGGAAGTGTGTTCTTCAGGATAGACAGACTATTAAGACTATTTTTGTATTCTGTTTTCACTGACTACTAGTAAACATATGATACTGTGTATGGACCTTAGTTCTTGCTGAGCATATATATGTATATATATAAAGAACAAAGGACCTAGAAGAATAGAATAATATAACCTATGTCAAAATCTGTAACCTATTTTCCAAATTACTGGTAAGAGAACCAAAAAGGAAACCATTTATGAATATTTAAACCTTGAAATATTTGCTTGTATAATATGAATTATGTAAACAAATGAACTGAGACAGAAAATAAATGAACTAAGTACTCAACTCAAGGAGCTTAAAAGCAGCCAATTATATTAATAAAAATGTTTGAATCAGAAATCAGTACAACAGACAAAAATATTAGATGATAAATAATTTTAAAAATATATTAGCTTAGAAAATACTAATAAAACTTGTGAACACAGATAAGCTCAATAAGAAGCTACTATGGACAAAGCCTCAAATGACCGCAATTTAAAATGTATTTAAAAGAAATTAGGTAAAATTTGGTGGAGGTGATAAAATTATTTTAAATAACTGATAAGCATTTTTCAAAACAAAGTGTTTTCCTTTTGCCATCCTGAAAATTAAATAAAAAGAGAATTGTGCATTAAAATATTAAAATAAACCATAAATTAGTATAAACACCAAAAGAACATAAGTAAATATGAATTTGATCTCTCAGTGGAGTAGAAAATGCTAACCAAAAAATGTGGTATAAAAGACAAAATGATAAACTATGTGACTTCATGGAATACACTAGAAAAACAATTGCAACAAATATCACAGACTACCATTATAATAACAGAAATAACTTTTAAAGATAATGAAAAGTCTTTATAAAGAAAGGGTTGAAATAAAACATCTAAAAAATCCTTCATTTCATATGTCACCAATACATGCAATTTTAAAATAGCAGATTATTTAATGGCCAAATTAGCAAACAATGATGAGAGCTATATTATCCAGTACGGTAAGTTTGTGTTGGTAGAAAATTTTCAGTACTCCTTACACTTAGAATCTTCACTAGACCAAAAATATGGCCAAAACTATGCTTACAGGTTGTATTTTACATTTTTTAAAAATAGCAGGGAAAAAATGAAGACAACCCAAGTGTCTATATAGGAGGGTACAGTAAAAAGCATTATAATATATGATTATGAAATATCAGGTAGACATTAAAGTAATTTTAGGGCAATTACTGACATGGAAAGTTGTATTCAATATAATAACATGTGGAAAAGGCACGATATATAATGACATATATTATGATCTTATGTATAAAAAGACACATTTACATAGAAACATATCAAAGTACATACACTAAACACTAATAGTGCTTATCTTAATTATGTGAAGAAGGAGACTGTTGTCTTCTATAAATTTTCTGATATGATTATTTTGTAAAAGAATACATTATCTTCATAATCAGCAAGCTAATTTAATAAAAAAAGTATTATTTTCTTATCTCAATTCTGGGTCCTTAATATCTCAAGTAAATACTATTATGTGTAGACTTCATATGCCAATCATTATTCACAAAAACCTGTGACAGTAGAAATACATGTTTAAATATAACTTACCCGTAAGTTGAACCCTAGAGTCACCTGGAGAGAAAAATGATAATTAAGAAGTCATTGATTGCATCTCCTTCTCAGTGCATTTATGGAAAAAGTAAAAAGTACATTCCATATTTATAAAGAACATATCTATGGATTTAGTGATCACTGGCCCACCACAAACTGCTGCTTTGTACATTCAGCTACTTTTACTTTAAGTTTGGTGTTTCTTTACCTCAATTAATGACTTGAAAATGATTGCTAAGGGAGGCTTCTTAAGTAAATCTTCATTTGTGGGGTGTGTTTATCTTTGCTCTACAGGATCACACCAACCTGAGATTGTGGGTCACAAGCATCCCAGCTCAGATAAGAATTTCTTGATTCAAAATGCTCAAAATTTTAAGTTTCAAAAAAATTTGATATGAAGAAATCTAGCCATTGAAGGACATCTCTCCCCAAGCCTTCTTGCAGCACATTTCCCAGTCTTCCTTTCTTGAAGACCAGAAAAAATAGATAATGAAAGTCTCTTAGTCTTTCTTATAATATGACTTAAAGACATAAGAATAGCAAACTATGTTAACACAGAATAAGTGAGGATGGCAAGTATCATGAACTCAGCAACAAAGGAATGTTGCCTTGGAGAAGCAAATCTCTGAAGTCTGCTTTTAGGTTTTTTCTATATAGAAACCCTGTGCTATGATTGAAGATAACTCCTTTTGGAACTCGGATTATAAATACAAATAGGTTGGCAATTTAGAACCAAATAGCATCTATAATCTCTGCCTCATTATGTTTATGTGGTATTTCAGGCTCAGCAATCCCCAGGGTCTGACTTTATTAACATTTACATGTATGATTAAAGGTTTATATTTAAAACTTATTGCTCAAGAGCAAGAAGGATTTCTATTCCAGAGGGTTAGAATTAGCAGCTTCATCCAAGTTGGCAGCCAAATATGTTTATCCTGTGCTCTCTTTTGTCTGTGGCATCAGTGACTACGGTTGTCAGGCAGAGAGATGGGGGAGGTAGGACAGGAGCATCATGTATCTTTGGTCTGGAAGTCATCCTAGTGTCAGGTAAGTAGGGCAGAGATTAATCTGGTAATGGGAGAATGGGTGCAAGAGTTAATTAGAATATATAAAACAATCCTAATAATACTTTTCCCACCGAGTTATAAGGTGGGTTAAGCAACATAAAATGTAAAAACATGTAGACCATTAATAACTGTTATTCTACCATTTCTGTCCCGAGGATAGACACATGCAGACCAGAGGACCTGCTCTAATATTAAAATTCTGACACGCTTAAGAGGAAGAGCTTGGAGTACAATCAACTGCACCTGCTTTGGCTGACTCTTCTGCTTCCTACTATGCGAACTTGGCAAGGTTCTCAGCTTCTTTATGCCTCCTTTTCTCAATGGTACAAAGAAGATGAAAAGAAATCTACCTCCTAAATCTGTGTGAGGTTATAGATTATGCATGTAATGCTTAAAATGGCATCTGGCACAGAGGCAATTCTTTGTTGTCTGCTGTCATCTTCTGCATATGATCAGAGAGCTCATGGTGTAGCAGCACACTTGTCCTGGCAGAAATGTTCCCAACTCATATGTGCAGCTTATCTTCACATCCCTATTAGATTGTAGGATCATGGGCAAATGCTGAAATTAAGAGAAAAAAATTCAGGTTTAGAAGGATTCAATAAATATTCACAAGTAATTATAATTCTGAAAACTTTCTAGGAATATTTGATCTTCCCTTTAAAATATCTAACAGTGAAATTGAGATTCCCAGAAAAGGTTGCAGAGGTAAAGGAAATATGAGTATCATTAGAACTAATATGTAATGAACATTTTTATTTATCAGTCAGTTTTCTAATGTTATATCTGAGTTTCCTATAATCCTCATGATGAAGTTCTTGTTACTTCCATTTGATATTAAAGAAAATTTGGCCATGGGCAAAATTTAATAATCAGTAGTGCTCAGATTTAAATCCAGAGTGATCTGATTTCTAATCCTGAGCTTTATTCATAATGTCAGTGTAGCTCATCAGAAACTGGTGTTGTGATGAGTCCACACTGGATGGGAAAGGAAGAGGTGACTCAGACCAGGTCTGGATTGTTTAGGAGCTTTGGTTCTCTTACCAGAGTAAGGCAGGTTTTACTCATCAGACAGATCTCATGTTCAGCCGCTAAACAGAAAAGAGAATGGAGAAAAGAGGACATCTCCTAACGTCCTCCAAATTTTTAAATATATTTTTTACTTTTTTAAAAAAAAGATACCTAGGTTACACAAATGTCACATAAAAAATGTAGGGGATTCCTAAATGTCCTGCTCCCCACACCTCCCACATTTTCCCACATTAACAGCATCCTTCATTAGTGAGGTACATTCACTGAAATTGAAGACATTTTGGAGAATTGACACTAAATGTGGATTAAAGGTTACATTGTATTTTACATGCTCACCCACACAATTCTGTAGGTTATGGCAAGATATATAATCTTTGATAACTCTGCTGGAAGCCTTCCTAAGCATGAATTGGCACCTTTGATTTTGGAATTTCTTTTTGGCTGCTGGTGGAAGGGAAGTCTAAGCAGAAGATTGGATTTCTAAACAGGGACTTCTCTACAACAGGGGTTCTTAACCTTTTTTGTTCTGTGGACCCCTTTACCAGTCAGGTGAAAAACATGGACCCCTTATTAAATCCACACTATACTGTGTATGATTTAATAAATATATCACACCTCCACCAACACATCCCAACAAGATTAATTCTTTTAAAAAATTTCATTTCAAGCTCACTGACCCATTGTTAAGAATCTCTCCTCTACATGAATGGGCCATATCAGCATGCTAGATGAATTATATCTGAAAGACATGAAACAATATGATTCCTAGTTCTACTTATTAGTCATGACTTTACAAATGTCAGTTAATGTCCCAGGACTTGTTAAAGAGCCTTAAATGAAATAATATTATTGGAAGAGATACAAAAGATAGCATATGAAAACATCAGTCTAGTGTATTTTGCATAGAAAATGATTAGAATATATTTTTTTTAATTAAATTGAGGGGAATGTTTGCATGGCTGATACACCTATTGCTATGATGCTGCTGGTTTTAAATTTTTCACTTCTGGGCAATCTTTGTCCTCTTAGGCAATTATCTCCACTTCTCTGTATCTCAGTTCCTTCTTCTGAAGAGTAAAAAGTTTCAAAATTAATAATTGTACAGGGGAAAAAGATATCATTATTCTTGATGTCAGAACCAGTGCAAGCAAAGAGACAATGAGGAATAATGTGAAAAAAAAATTGTGAAAGAAGAAATTCTCAAGCTACAATATATGTACAACAAGGATGTCTTTCAAGGAACTTAAAATAAAGATGTTGTCTTTCATATAAAACTAACAAAATTAATTGTCAGTTCACTCCGAGTCCAAGATATAAAAGGATTTCAAGCAGAGGAAATGTGATTCTAGATGGAAATATGGATCTATACAAGGGAATGAAGATCAGCAAAAAAAAAAGGAAACTACTTGAGTAAATATATAATTTTCTCATAAGACATAGATGCATTTAATATATTATTCATTATTAAAACAAAATTAAACACTACCTATATATACTGATGACTGTGACCTTTTAATCAATGATTGAGTGAGAAAACTTTGGAAATCAGATTCTGAGAATTCTTACTCTCAGTTGAATGATTTAAAAGGCATGGCTATAACTTTTCTTTTTGCCTGAGTGGCTAAGACTCTGTATATCATAAAAGGTATGGAGGAATACAGCAGCCTTTCTTCTTCCCCATTAGTCAGTTTAAGCTGTATTTTTCTATGATAACAAAATGAACAGGAAATCTGAGTGACCTAACAGATTCAATTTTATTTCCTGCTCTAGCAAATTCAACCAAGGATTATAAGGTCCTTTAGGGCATTTGTGCTCTGAGTAGTTATACAGAAATTCATATTGCTCCTTCTGTGTACTGCTGTCATTTTAATGTTTTTAAGATTTTTTGCAGCAGGGAAAAAGAATGCTGAAATCTGGAATAGTGGCTCCCAAATGGCTCATTCTGAGTGTGGAACACATCACTACTGTGATCTATTCACATGGTCTCACTTAAAGAAAATGGAGATAAAACTATGGTGAGAACTCAAGATATTTGTTTATCATCAAATGGATTAAGCACGACTGGGAATGCTGGTTATCCACTTGGAATAATTCTTTATTAAGCTGTTGAATATTAATCTGTATGAAAAATATACTTAATATTTATTTATTGTTATGGAGTAATTTTTACTCCATATGAAGCTCTTACAATGATGAAAGTGAAATCACTTAAATCAGCCTGCACCTAATCTGGATCTTCTTCTTTTACCTGGATCCTTTCATTAGAATTTAAGTGTCTACATCTCAAATAGCTCCCCAGTTCATTGTTCGGCAACTGGTCTGCAGTTGTTTTCTATTCAAAATTTAAAGAGCAGACTCTCTGTCTTGTTAATCCAGACATAACTCTTTTTTTGTACCTGTGTGTTCCAACCCAACTCCTGAAGGGCATTGAGTCAGGGCAGCTGCAAGACCAAAGGACACACTCAGCAGAGTGTCAGAACATGAGCTTTATTGGGACTTAAAGATGGAAGAGATTCTTTCTAGTGCTGGCGGTCCAGAGAATGAAGATAGTGCTCTGCAAAGAGAAGGGAAAATAAGGGGCAATATATAGGGTCTGAGAACAAAGAAATTTTATAACAGAGCTTCGGCTAGGGTCACAAGAAGCACTTAAGTGGGGTCTGGTGATGTTACTGTAGGAAGGAAATGTATAGTCTAGAGAAAATTGCAGTTTACTATACCATCTGTACATTATTTCCTTGTGAGGAGGTTTGTTACATTTTAATTTGTGTCCTTGGGAATGCAGGCAGCTGGGTAGTGTAGACTGAGTTTTTCTTAGGGAAAGAACCTACTGGATCCCCACATATATGATTTGTTCATATCAACAAAGCACAAATTCATCTAATAAAACATATTTTTGGAGAATTATGGAAGATAATGGCAGAATAGAGAGTTCCAAGAGTCAACTTGACCTACAGCGCAATTAGTAATCAACCAGAACTATCTAAATCATCCATTTAGGAGGCCCAGGAGACCAGAAGAGCATCCTGCAACATTCTTGGAAGAATGCAAGGAAGAGCCTGCCCATATGCAGTGAAGATGCATGAGTAGAGCTCTCCATACAGCAGACTGTGCTGCCCATCCCCCACTGGCAGATCAGGATACCTCTGGACCTATGTCTCTGGCTGGAATTGGAAGCTCCATTTCTTAACTACAGGGGAGGAAGAGATGGTCAGGCATTGACTTTAGTTTCTGATGAATAAATTTGACAAGTTAAAGTCCAATCTTAAAACACAGCTGAAGTCTGAATCTGACCCAGTCAGAATGAGACCAGTAGCCTCCATTTTTAACTCTGCCCCCAGCATGAGAGGAAGTCGGGCTGATTGAAAATTAGTGATGGTAGGGACCAGCATCTATCCACCCAGGATAGATTACTGCCCTAGTCTGGGCTCTGGCCTGCCCCCAGCAGGGAGGAAAGTGGGGGGATCTGCAGCAGCCACTCTGGGCAACTGCACTAACTATTGGCCCACAAAGACTAGATTGTTGCACACACCTTTGGCTCCATCTCTGCCATGGCAGGGCAGGAGGTGGGGCAGTGCCTCAGCAGCTTCTGCTGGCAACTACAGAAACCTTTGGCCTGCACTGCTCAAGGATTACCAAACCTGTGGCTCCATCCCCACCCCCAACAGGGCAGAAAAGCATGTGATGCTGTGATCAGCCTCTTCAGGCAACTACAGTAACTTTTGGACCACAAGGACTAGACTGTTGTATACAGCTGTGGCTCCATCCCTACCCCTGGAAGGAGGGGCATGGTGGTGCTTCGTCAGTCTATCTGGACAATTACAAATCAGTTTTGGCTCACAGAGCTCAGTTTTCTGCCCACACCTGTGGCTCCATCCCCACAATAGGGAGGGCAGGAAGGTGCATGGAGAATCATCAGTCTCTGCAGGTAACTAGAGATAGTCTTGGCCTACGTGGCTTGGGTTACTGGACAGGGCTGCAAGTTTGTCTCCACACCTGGCAGGAGAGAAAGTAGGGGGAGCTTCATCAATTCCTGGGGCAATACAGGCAGATTCAGACTCCAAGGCTTAGAGTACCACCACACCCTTGGCTCCTACTCTGCCCCCATCAAGGGAGAAAGGACAAGAAACAGATGAATAAGAGCTGAGAAAACTCAGATTGGATAAACTCAAGCTATTATAAAGTTCTAAAATATTAATAAGTTGAAACAAATATCTAAGAGAGGCTGTAGCAAAAGCCAATCAAATAGAAAGTCTTATTCTAAAGAAAGAAACTGAGCCCAGAATAAATACATCAAGAAAATCAGATGCCAAGACACCAACAAAAAATTACAGGCTGTACTAAGAAACAGGAAGATATGGCCCAATCAAAGGAACAAACTAAAATTCCACATGACATAAGGAGTTAAGACAACTAATCACAGATGTTCAAACAAATCTCCTTAATGAATGCATTGAGATGGATGAAGAGATTAAAAATATTAAGAAGATGTTGTGGAGCACAAAGAAAATTTTGAAAGCATACATAGAAAAATAGCAGATCTTATGGGAACGAAAGGCACAATAAATGAAATTAAAAATATACTGGAGGGGAAGAGGAGGCAAGATGATGTCGGTTTAGGAGAGCATTCACCAACTCACTCTCGGAGGATGGCTGACTGGGGACAGGATCCTGCCTGAGTGGTCTGTGCTGGGGGCACATTGAGCGAGAAACTTGGGGACATCAATCTGGAAGGAGCTGGACAGTGAGGTGGATTGCTTAGGAAAGAATTGTGCTGCTAGCTTGCTCTTCTTTGCTGTGCTTCAACTTCCGTGATTTCCCATTCCCTGTCTATATTGATTTTGTCTCCCAACACTATCTCTTTTTCTTCCTTCATCTTTCTACCTTCTCCTTTCTGTTGTGGTTCTTACATACCACCTTATTTCATTAGCCCACAACTTCAAGGGTGTCAATTTCTATTTTATCTATTCTGTTTACTTCTTCTTTTTATTATTATTAACTTTTTCCTTTCAGCCCATTCTTTACTCTTTCTCTCTCTCTTCATCATTCTGGCCTTCTAAATCATTATATATATTTTCCTCTATTTGGTTTCCTAGTCTATTGTAGGTACTCCACTTTTTTTCCTATTACTCTACACTGCCTAAATGAGATAAATATTCATTTTAATAAGTGTTATACAGCTCCACTTTTAACTTTTATCAATATTACTACTATCCTTTTTCTTTTCTCATATCTTTTGCTTCCTCTAGCCCTAATCTTTTGCCTTCAAGGGAACATAGAAGGAAGCAAGGAAATAGAATACAAAGAACAAACAGTCAAAAAGAAAAATTAACACACACACAGAACCACCAGCTAAATAAAACTCTAAAGCACAGAGAGAAGCTAATCAACTGAATAAACCCATCAAGATAAAATGATGATTAGAGGGCAACGAAAAATTACAAACCACACTGAGAAACAGGAAGACATGGACCACTCCAATGAACAAACTGAAAACCAGGAAGCGATGCAGAACATTGAACAACTAATCAAAGCTTTCCAAACAAATAACATGGACCAACGTAATGAAGTGAAGGAAGAGATAAAGGATATTAAGAATACACTGGGAGAACATACTGAAGAAATTGTAAACATACATAAAAAGATAACAGATATGATGGTGATCAATGTGGCAATCCAAGAAATCAAAAAGAAGCTGGATTCACATAATAGCAGATTTGAACAGGCAGAAGAAAGAATTAGTATGTGGAAGAGAATACATCTGAAATCAAACAGATAGTAGAACAGATAGATAAAAATATAGAAAAATCCAGCAGGGACTCAGGGATTTAACTGACAACACAAAATGCACAAACATACACATTATAGGCATCCCAGAAGGAGAAGAGAAGGGAAAGGGAACAGAAGGAGTGTTGAAGGAAATAATGGCTGAAAACTTCCCAACCCTATTGAGAGAGATAGATGTACATGTCCAGGAAGCACAGCACACCCCAAAAAGTATAAATCCCAACAGACCAACTCCAAGACACATACTTGTCTAAATGTCCAATGCTCAAGACAAAGAGAAAATACTCAAGACAGCAAGAGAAAAGAGAACTATCACATACAAGGAAAGCACAATAATATTAAGTGCTGACTTCTCATCTGAAACCATGGAGGCAAGAAGAGAGTGGTATGACATAGTCAAAGTACTAAAAGAAAATCTTCCAGCCACAAATTCTCTATCGAGCAAAACTGGCATTAAAAAGTAAAGGAGACTTCAAAATATTCACAGATAAACAGAAATTAAGAAAGTATGCCAATAATAAATCTGTAATTCAAGAAATGCTAAAGGAAGTCCCACAATTTGAAAGGACAAAACAGAGGAGAGAGAGTTGGAGAGTGTAAGAACAATTAAAAAGGGAAAAAGAGAAATAAAATCAACATCTGATATACATTAACACAAAGAAAATATGGCTGAAGTAAGAAATTCATTGCAAGTAATACACTGAATATTAATGGATTAATCTCACCAGTGAAGAGACACTGATTGGCAGAATGGATAAGGAAAAAATGATCAATCTATATGCTGTCTACAGGAAACCCACATTAGACCCAGGGATTCAAGGAGGCTGAAAGTGAATGGATAGAAAACAATTTTTAAAGCAAATAATAGCCAAAAAAGGGCAGGAGTGGCTATGCTGCTATCAGACAAAATAAACTTTAAATGCAAAAGTGTTGTGAGAGTCAAAGATGAACACTATATATTAATAAAAGAGGTAATCTCTCAAGAACAGACAACAATTATAAACATTTAGGCACCTAATCAGGGTGCCTTAAAATACATGAGGCAAACTCTGGAAAAAATAAGTGGAGAAATAAATGTCTCTACAATTATAATGGGGACTTTAATACACCATTATCACCATTATACAGAATATCTAGACAGAGAATCAATTAAAAGAAAAACAAAGAGTTTGAATAATGCATTATAGGACCTGGACATAATAGACATATACAAAGCACTACACCCAAATACAGCAGGATTTATATTCTTCTCGAGTGCACATTGATCATACTCCAAGATAGAACACATGCTAGGCCACATAACTACTCTCAATGAATTCAGAATGATTGAGATTATACAAAGTAATTTCTCTGACCACAATGGAATCAAATTGGAAATCACTAAGGGCCAGAGAAACAGATTAGGCACAAAGATATGAAAGTTAAATAACACACTCTTAGACAAACAGTGGGTCAAGGAGGAAATCTCAAAAGGAATCAGTAACTACCTTGAAACTAATGAAAATGGCAACAAAACATATCAAAACCTATGGAATGCAGCCAAAGCTGTCCTGAGAGGGAAGATCATAGCCATAAATACATTTGTTAAAAAAGAGGAAAGAGCTAAAATTGAAGACCTAAATGCGCACCTGGAGTAATTGGAAAAACAACAAACTAAACCTAAAGGAAGTATAAAGTAGTAAATAACAAAGATTAGAGCAGAGCTAATTGAAATAGAAAATAAGAAATTGCTAGAAAAAATAAACAAAACAAAAAGCCAGTTCTTTGAGAAGATCAATAAAATTGAGAAACCCTAAGCCAGACTAACAAAGAAAAAGAGAGAACAGATGCAAATACATAAAATAAAGAATGAGAAAGAGGATATCACTACCGATCCCACAGAAATAAAGAGTATCATAAGAGGAGACTTTGAAAAATTATATGCACAAAAAGAAGGATAATTTAGAGGAAATGGACAAATTTCTAGAAACTCACAAACAGCCTACATTGAAGAAAGAAGTAATTGATGGACTCAGCAGTCCAATTACAAGCAAAGCGATAGACTCAGTCATGAAAACCTCCCAACTAAGAAGAGCCCAGGACCAAATGGCTACACAGCTGAATTCTACCAAACATTACAGAAAGAGCTAACACCAAACCTGCTTAAGCTCTTCCAAAAAAATAGAAGTAGAAGGAATATTCCCCAACTCATTCTATGATGCCAACATTACCCTAATACCAAAGTCAAATAAAGATACCTCAAGAAAGGAAAATTACAGAACAATTTCTCTAATGAACCTAGATGCTAAAATCCTCAGCAAAATACTTGCTAATCGCATTCAGCAACATATCAAAAGAATTATACACCATGACCAAATGGGTCTTATCCTGGTATGCAGGATGGTTCAATATAAGAAAATCAATCTGTATAATACACTACATAAAGAGATTGAATGAAAAATATCACATGATCAACTCTATGGATGCAGGAAAAGCATTCGACAAAATACAGCATCTTTTCCTGATAAAAACACTGCAAAAGATAGGAAGAAAGGGAAACTTTCTGAACATGATAAAGGGTATATATGAAAAACCAAAGCTAACATCATTTTCAATGGTGAAATCCTAAAAGCCTTCCCTATGAGATTGGGAACAATACAAGGATGCCCACTATCACCACTCCTATTTACCATTGCCTTAAAAGTACTTGCTTGAGCATTGAGGTAAGAAAAAGATATAAAAGGCATCCAAATTGAAAAAGAAAAAGTGAAAATTTCATTATTTGCAGACAACATGATCCTATACGTAGAAAGCTCTGAGAATTCTACAACAAAGCTAACAGAACTTAGAAAAGTGTTCAGTAATGTCGCAGGCTGTAAGATCAATGCTCAAAAATCAGTAGCATTTCTGTACACCAATAATGAGAAATCTGAGGAGGAAAGCAAGAAAAAAATACAATTTACAATAGTAACTAAAAGAATCAAATACCTAGGAATAATTTTACTAAAGATGCAAAGGACTTATATACAGAAAACTACACACACTGTGTAAGAAAATCAAATAAGACTTAAATAAATGGAAGAATATTCTCTGTTCATGGATAGGAAGACTAAGCATCATTAAAATGTCTATCCTACCCAAACTAATCTACAGATTTAATGCAATCTCAATAAAAATCAACACTGTATTTTTTAAGGAACTGGAAAAACTAACTAGAAAATATATTTGGAAAGGTAAGAGAGCCCGAATCACCAATGTCATATTGAAAAAGAAAAATGAAGGTGGAGGCATCACACTACCTGACCTTAAATCACACTACAATGTTACAGTGGTCAATACTGCATGTTATTGGCACAAGGATAGACCTACTGACCAATGGAACCAAATAGAGAGTTCTTATATAGATCCTCACATATACAGTCATCTGATATTCGACAAGGCCACCAAGCCCACTCAGTTGGGAGAGAATGGCCTCTTCAACAAGTGGTGTTTGGAGAAGTGGATATACATATCCAAAAGAATGAGAGGAACACCATCTCACACCTTATAGAAAAATCAACTCAAGATGGATCAAAGATCTAAATATAAGAGCCAAAACAAAAAAGACCCTGGAAGATAATGTAGGGAATCTTCTGCAGGACCTTGTAATAGGAAATTGTTTCATGAATTTCACACTCAATGCAAGAGCAGGAAAAGAAAAAATAGCTAAATGGGATCTCCTCAAAATTAAAAACTTCTGCACTTCAAAGGACATTATCAAGAAAATAAAAAAGTAGATTACACAAAGGGAGAAAATGTTTGGCAAACATATATCTGATAGGAGCCTAATATCCTGCATATATTAAGAAACCCTACACCTCAAATATAAAAAGACAAAGAACCCACTTAAAAAATTGGCAAGTGACCTGAAAAGACACTTCTCCAAGGAAGAAATACAAGTGGTTATAAAGCACCTGAAAAAATGTTCAACATTGCTAGCTATTAGGGAAATGCAAATAAAAACTACCATGAGATACCATGTTACAACCTTTATAATGGTTGCTATTAAAAAAA
>JAQZBX010074392.1:0-14745 GCA_029593785.1 Cabassous unicinctus
TTTTTTTTTCAACCCATACATTTTGTGTTTGGCTATACTTCATGTACTGTTTGCATGTTTGTTTCTTGTGTTAAAGGGAGCAAGCCGAAAGTTAAAAGTACCCAAACATGAGAGAAAGTCAACATTTTTACAACAATAATAAGAAGAAATCTGATAAGAAAGACATGCTACATGCCAGATATACATACACACACATGTGTTGATGGGTGGATGGATGGATGGATGGATTTCACACAGATAGATTTGGTTTTTTAAAATAAAATTTTATTGAAATATATCATTTATAAATGAACATACATAAACAATAAATATATAGTAAAATTTGTGAATTTACAAAATAAACATGCATATCATCATATAAGGCTCCCATACATCTCCCCAACACCAACACCTTGCATTGTTGTGAAACATTTGTTACAAACTATGAAAGAGCATTATCAAAATATTTCTACTAACTATAGCTCTTATTTTACATTTTGTGTATTTTCCCCCATCCTACCCAATTATTAACACTCTATATTAGTATTATATATTTGTTATCATTCAGAAGAAAACATTCTTTATTTGTCCTGTTAACCACAGTCCATCGTCCACCACTTCATTACCTGTACTATACAACCCCATACTTTGTACAATCCATTCAAAGTGTACACTCAGTAGCTCTCATTTTCATCACAGAGTTGTGCTGTCATTGCTTCAGTCAATTTTAGAATGGTTTCATTACTCTAAAAGGAAAAATCCCATACCCCCTTATACCCACTTATTGTTGTCCCTTAGTATTGAAAAATATTTTCTTGCTGTTGCCACAAAACAGTACAACATTACTGTTAGCTATTGTCCATAAGTTACATTAGTTGTCATTTTCTCATATTCTTAACACTTTGTAAAAGAAGAGCATTCTTATATTTATATATTAACCACAATCTTCATCCACCACCAGAATCACTATGTCATTCATTCCTTATATTATTCTCTAGTTTTCTTTAAATTGGCATTTACTTCCACAGACTAACCCTTTCAACTACAATCACATTTATAAGTCAACAGTGTTAGTTATACTCATTGTAATGTGTTACTCTCAACTCTGTTCATTTCCACACTTTTATAATTAACCTTATTAATAATGCTACATACATTAAGCATCATCTCCCATAGATAGGTTTGTTTTTATACTTGGCCTCACTTCATCCAACATTCCTTTCACATTGCAATAACAATCTATACAGTGCAAGTATTTGTACTATTTATACTTTGAAGAGAAGCAGATATAAATGCAAATGCACATACTTTGCTTTTTACATCCTCTCATGGAACCAGTATAACATTCGGGTGGGGAAAGATAGACACACACACACACACACACACACACACACACACACTCAGGGAAGATGGAGGAGGAACAACATATCTTTCACTTGAAGGCAACTCTAGAAACACTGATATTTCTTTCCTGTGTTATATTTGTTAGTTGTTGCTTCTTTACCTCCCAATTTATGCTTTTTCAGTATGGGTCACATCATTGATTTCACCTGTTCAGAAGAGTTTGTCTAATTTCTTGTACTGCTTGGAAATCCCCAAACTGCTATCTCACAGGGCGATCTAGAGCCTTCAAAAATCTCTTTGTGTTCCCTTTAGCAATTTTTTTTTTCAATAAAGTTTTATTGAAGTATAACACTCATCCCCTATTGTTTTATTCTTTTTGGGACTTCAGTCAAAACAGAGACAGAAAAGTCCCATGTTATAAATATTACAAATGAATGAACTGATACTAGAAGGTTAACCTTACAACTTCAAGTTGGTATTTTTCTGATTAGATTATGCTATTTTAGTTTATACCATACACCTAATGGATTAGGAGAACCATATATGTGAATAAGGGTAGCAAGTAAGGAATAGCTATATGCATATACTCCTTTCAATCATTACAACA
The DNA here is from genome assembly GCA_029593785.1 of Cabassous unicinctus. Classification (NCBI taxonomy): domain Eukaryota; kingdom Metazoa; phylum Chordata; class Mammalia; order Cingulata; family Chlamyphoridae; genus Cabassous; species Cabassous unicinctus. The sequence continues at coordinate 1,931 of JAQZBX010074392.1, forward strand.
ATTTAGGAGTGACTGAGCAAATTACTAAGGGAAAACTAATTGTGAGATTAGGTAAAATTGCCAGGATTGCAAAGAGTAAATATTTAATAGCAAGGCAGAGGGCAGACTAAGATCCATAGTTTTAATTATTTTTTTAAGTAGCAGCTTGCTTTGAAGTAAAAATTTTTATTCACTCCTTCAATATATGTTTATTAAATTCCATCTAGGTGTCACAAAGAGTGCTAGGCTCTGGGGGTAGAGCAGTGCAAAGAAAGCTTGTGTTCCAGAGAGATGAAGAGATAATAAGCGATTAAAAAAATAAATGAACATGGCCATATTGGATCATGATAAGTATATAAAAAATTAAATGGGGAAATATGATACAGATTGGCTGCACATGAGAATGGGATATATTGGATAGGATAGAAGGCCTCTCTAAGGAAGCACCGTTTGAATTGAAACAGATAACAAAATGGATCCAGCTCTATGAATATATGGTTGAAACTTGTCTCAGGCAGAGGGAAAAGAGAATGAGAATGCTCTAAGGCAGGAATAAGCTTGGCAAATTCATAGATCAGACACAAGGCCAGTGTAACTGTAGCATAATTAGGGTGGTGGAGCATAGAAGAAGATGAGGTCAGACAGGCAGGCAGCAGCCAGTTCATGTAATGTCTTGAAGGTCATGGTAAGCCATTTAGACTTATTGTAAGTGCAGCAGAAAGCCTTTTGGAGGTTTTTAAGCCAGGGAGTGACATATTCTGATTAATGTACTTAAGAGATCATTCTCAGTACTGTGTGTGTGGAGATTGAACTCTATGGAGCAAAGGTAAAACTGGAAGACCAATTAGGAGGCTATTAAAGTGGTCCAGGTGTGAAATGATAATCACCTTGACTAGGCAGTGAAGATGGACAGAAGTGGATGGATATGTGATATGTTTGAAGGCAGAGCTGATAGGACTTGTTTATAGATTTGACTTGGAATATAAATGAAATAGATGAGAGACCCCTAGACTTTTGTTTTGACTATTGATAAGGCTGGATCAGAAACAGTTTTAGGAATCGGTTTTGCAATAGATAATTTTGATAAGTCCATGAGACATCCACGGGGAACAGTCAAGTATAAAGTTGCATGCATACATGAGTCTGGAGGTGAGTGGAGAGATATTGGTTAAAGATATAAATTGGGTTTCAGCAATGAGTGACATCTCATGAAATTAGTTGGAGGCCTTAAAAGGACAAGTGATTTCAGCATTCAGAGAGAAAATTCCCATCTCTACTTCAGATAGCAGCATCTCCTGGGGAACTCAACAAGAATCTTTATCAGAGTTCCTGGCTTGCATTTGGACTTGTTCATCCCCACAGTCGCATGTAGCAATTTTATAAAACCTCATATTATTTACAGATAGCTCCTATCGGTTCTGTTTCCCTAGAGAACCCTGACTAATACATGGTGGTTGATGGATTTGCCCTTTTAGAGCATTAATGAGCATAGAAGTATCAGGAGATACCCCAGTGAATCCCCTGGGTTCTACACATATCTCTGTCTGTCCCCATTATGTTGTAGCAGTCCTAGGCTCTAATGGTAATCAAGTAGAACCACCAATATAAGAACTCCTTTCTTTGCCTGCTGGGCCACTGGCATAACAAGGCTAAATCGACCAGATGGGAGCAATCACTTCAAATTCAGTAGAATTCGTAATGTGTTTGCTGGGGAAGTATCCTTCTGACTTAACTGGGATCCAGACCTTTGAATCCTAAAGAATCTAAGATTATGAGGATGAAAACTACATATTCTGTACATCTACCTCTTGATTTCCAGATCCATGTTGGAGTCAGAGCACCACATTTCAGACACTGGTTTAATGAATATTCAGACTGGAGGAAGAAGTCTAATCCCACAGAGTATTGACCCCAAGTTGGCTCTTCAGCTGAGCCTTTTTTAACAGGCTGATGCACTGCAGGCAGGAAGGCAAATCTATATCTGGAGTAGGTTCAATTACTAGCCCCTCCAGGATGGAAGGAGACCATACTATAGACCAATGTAAAACCACCATTCAAGCTAGAGACGAGGCTTGTGGAAAAGTAATTTGTTTGGGAAAGTTATCCCTAAGAACAGAATGGGAACTTGGAAGGGCGGAACAAGGAAGGAGGCCAAAAACAGTCCAAAGTTGCATTTTCAAGCTTGTCACTGCTGTAGGCAACTGGGCCTCAGTCCCACTGGAATCCTTTGAGGAGCTGTGAAGAATGTGCCCCAGAATTACCTACACACAGATGAACTTCAAAGACAGTATGATCAGGGGAAGAAGAAAGACACCAAAACTATGTATTTTATGATTCCATTTATATAAAATTTTAAAAAATGCCAATTAAACTATAGTGGCAGAAATCAGATTGCCTGGGGGAGGGAGTAGCAAGGAGGTACAAGAAGGGGCATGTGGAAACTTGGAGGGGGGCGGGCATATTCATTATCTTGATTGTGATGATGCTTTTACAGTCATGTTCATCTGTCAAAACTTATCGAATTGTACCCCTCATTGTTTGTCATTTATACCTCAGTAAAGCTAATACTAAGATATTTGGCACAGCTAAGACCAGGTGCTGTTGTGCTACGTATGTGCTAAACCGATTGCCAGTAATAACTGGAGAAAAGGAGAGGCACAGCACAAGAGATGTCCGACATAGTAACAGTCAAGGGTGGACAGAGAAGCCCAAATGATAATGTAGGTGGAAAATAATAATAATAATTATATATAGTACTTATTTTCACTGCACTCTTAGCACTTTAAACACATATATTACACACATATATATTAGTCCCATTTCTTTTTAATAAACCCAGCGGTAAGTACTATTGTCATCTCTGTTTTAAGGATGAAGAAACTGAGGCCCAGAAAGTACCTGGGGTCACATGCATGGGAAATGATGAAGTACTTGTCAAGGAAGTAAATAATACTTTTGAGAAATTTTTGTGAAGGAAAGTGAAGATATAGACAGTAGCTCAGAGGTATGAGTAGTAGAGAATCTAGCATTAAGGAAGAATTTTTAATGGAAATGGTAAATGCTAATGCATGCATATATGTTATGGGAGAATCCAGAAAAAGGGTGAAAAAATGATGATTCAGGAAAAAATTGATATAAACGTAGGTGTGAAGTTTTGAGAAGGCAAGTCAATAAATTGATTTCATGATGAGCTAATGGGTTGAAACTGCATTAGAATTGCATCCAAAGCCCTTTGAAACTCAGAATCCAGCCTACCTTTCCAGCCCCATCTTTTATCACTCACCGCTCTATACATCTAACCATCTCTAATTTCCCTTAAACACACTACATTTTCCACTCCTCTGGGCCTTTACACTATTTTTGTCCTCCTAGAAGCATATCCTTCACATAGCTCCCATATGGTGAACTCTTAACGCATTCTTCAAAACCCAGTTCAAATATCAGTACCTCTGTTTAGCTTTCTGGGACTTCCTTAGACCAAGGGTGTTATTCCCTTTGTTGATACTCTGAAAGCACTTCATATGACCATTTATAGCTCTGATCACATTGCATGACAATGTTTGCTTGTACATCTGAATCCTCCATTAGATTATCACCTCCTAGAAGATAAGAATATATATGTATATATAATATCAATCCCATTATTAAGCAGAGGGCCTATCATAGTTTTCACTCTTGAAATTTGTTTCAATGAGTAAAAATATGAATAAAATGTAAGTGGCTCAGCTGAATCTCAAGACACATTTACACGTAAAAAGTATTTCCAATATTTGATAATTGCTCAGTAGGGAACCTGTATACCATTTCCAAAGTTTCCTCTCTAAGAACTCAAGAAAATAGAGTCTGAAATGCCCAGGGCCAATAATACAAAGCCCCTGGGGTTAATAGCAGCACCTAAAGTGTTACCTGATCACTCCAGTGTGCAATCACTTGCTTTGTCCCCCAGCAACTAAGGTGGCCTCTTAAGAAGGCATGAGTATCCACCCCTAGGCTATTAGCAGTTCTATTGAGGGAGGCTGGATAGTTTCCCACTGAGTTGTGTAGAAAGATTGAGTTGAGCTACAGAGGCTAAAGGACCTGCCCTAGGCTACAGAAAAAAACCCCATCTGAATCCTGCAAGCTCTGGCTCGGCTTGTAGGATTGGAGCACAACCCTCTTCACTTCAGCAAAGCTGCTAATGATTTAAGTGCTTACAGTAGTAAAGCAGAAAATATAAACAATGTTTCCCCAGTAATAGGCCTTTTCCATGGGCATCAACTCTACCACAGTTTTTCTTCAACAAGCTAAGAGAACTAATGAAAGATGTTCTACACACACACACACACACACACACACACACACACACACACGAAATACCTCTTAGTTCTAAAGCTGATCCTGGTATACCTTGCCCAGTGTGAGTCTTCTATTTCCTATTTAAGATTTATAGCCAATTCTGAATTTGCTGTTGCTGCTATTTGTTTCCCATCTTATTTCTCTGGGCTAGCAAACCTGTGAATAGTTTACATGTGGGTTCAATTTTTTAGTCTATTTCCTTGTCAAGTTCTCGGGCTTTAAGCCTTCTAAAATGGCAGGAATAATCGAATTTGGACTTGGAGAATGGGAAATGCCACTTGGCAAAAGTGTTACTCAACCCTCTCTCCCACCCCTGTATTCTTTACCTTCATCACAAAATTTTCTGTAGTAAAAAGTCCTTAATATCTCAGAAAGGGCTCCCTCTCCTCATGTGTGGGTCTATTGAGCAAGTCTGCCCTTGTGTAATGGCCCCAATAAGATCCTGAGATTATTCCATGTCTGTTATAGTCAAAACCATCTTTGTATATGCCTGTATTTAATGGTGTTCTCTTGGGACTCAAGTAATTCATATTTTATGTGAAGTAACTTAATTTTATGATGTGTCTGGTATAAATAGATTTTTTTTCTCTCTACTCCTCTAAAACAATGACAATTTGATTTTCCATTTATGGGAACATTAATGTAATCTCCTGGAATTTAAGCACATCACTTCTGTCTAGTTTCTAACAGCAATCTCATTTGCCAAGCATCAGATTGAGTGCGGTGTTTAATACAGACTCACCTCCACCCATATCAAAGAGAGCTTTCGCTAAGTGACCAATCATAGGTGAAGTGGGGAGGAAAAAGCCTCCCGATGGCCTCTCATCCTTGTCATGCTTCCCAGTTGATAAACTGCCACCCACGTAGCTTCAGAAAAGTTGTAAAACTGCCTCTGCATACAGGCATAATGGCACATGCTAAATTTCCATTTTAAGTACTACGATTCTCATCTTAGTAAAGGTCCTTGTACCATATTAGTTTGAAAGGCCTAATGTTTCTCATGAAAAATAATACCTAAAAGCTTCCACTGCTTGTCATTAATGATACCCGTATACTCCTTCCCACTGCCAATATTGCTGTCAATCAGGTAAATTAGTGCTAAGAAAAGTACTGTGCTCCAATAAAGCAGGCTGGGCCTGGAAGAGTTCATTCCAGCCCCATTGTTCTTAGGTACCATGCTGCTCTAACATAATAGCAATGAAGCTGAATCTCTGACATCTTGCATTTTAACTAGAATATTTTGACATCCTGTTTTACTTGGTATACTCATGTCTAAGATGGGGGGAAAAAAGGATATATTCTATTTTGCATCAAAAAAAAAGTAACAATTTTTGGAAGCCACTTTGAAAATGTTTAGTCAAATCCAATTTTATAGAATCATACTCACTTACAAAAAAATGCTGCTAGAAATACATGAACTGTGTTAGCTCATACCTTTTATTTCAACTCTTCTTTCCAGCCAAGATCAATCCATCTTTTCTCACTGACTCTGTAATATAGTACACCTTTACCAAATTTCTTTATGAAAATCAGGCTGGGCACAAGGAATTTCTGAATTCCAATTAAATATATTTATGGTTTCTAAATGCAAATATTGGAATATCATCAGAACATATCTGCATTGCATCTTCTTTTCATTTGTTCTGACAGTGCAACTTTAGAGTTTACCCAGTACCTGGCTGAGCTAAGAACGCAGATGAAAGCTGTCTGGCTGAGTAGCAAGCTAAATCAAACAGAGGTGAGGAAGTTGGGGGTAGAGCCTGGGAAGGGGACAGGGACATTATCTAGAGAACATTTAAACCTGGGGTATTTTCTACTCACTCCTGTGCTCCAAAAATCTTAGAACCCAGGTAGGATCATGCGCTGTGCTTGACCAGAGACTTCTACCTGTCATGTACATATTGTGGATCCACCTGAAATCATTACAATGTCTCACAAGCATGACTTGTCTACACTTCCGTTATCTCTTGAATTGTCATTTTTCAAATGACACTGCCACTAAATTGTAAATTCCTTGATGCCAGGGTCCTTTATGTTCATTTTTGCATTTCTGGAGCTTTTAGTTTGATGTCTGGCATATAATAGAAAGCCAGTGTTGAACAAATGAATGAATAAATGAATGAACACCCTGGCTAAATCATTAAGTGGTTCCATGCTAATCCTAACCCTCAATATCAACTGTGTTGATGAATCTTCTGATACTAACTTTGAGAGAGGTCTAATAAAATACATTACAGCTTCTGACTTAACACCCAGGACAGAAAAGGGACCAAAAAGAGCCTTTGCGCCGTTTAAGAACAGTTCTTATTCTAGGGCCTAGACAGCTACAGCTTTACATGGGGTTGCACAGCTTGGGAAAGAGAACAAAGAGTGAGGTTTAGCCCCAATTTGGCCCCTCAGCCAGGAGATCTTGTGCAGGGTGCAACTTGGCCTCCCTCTAGAGCCCTGGGGAGTTTTACCACTGAACTCCATCTCCCCCAAGCCTCCTTGTACTGAACTTTGTAACTTAGCAAAGAACTGTTCTTTGCATATAGGATAATGATTTCATGTTAATAGATTCTTAATGACTATTTAAAGTAGTGTGCCTATTGTGATTCTATGCTTATGCTTTGTAATTTCCCAATGTTTTAGGTTATAAATATATGTGCTTTGGAGTAGTTTTTCCAAGAAAGTGATTGAAAACATTAAAAAATAACTCTTCTCTGATTTACCCAATGAGTCTTTGTGACAACAACCTTGCTGATGGACAGCTGAAATTAAATGCTGGGACACCTCCATAATGAACCTACAAACATTTAATTGAAAATCTACTATAAAATCAGTTGTGTTCTAGATTTAAGAAAGCATGCAGGGGAGCGGATGTAGCTAAAGTGGTTGAGCACCTGCTTCCCATATATGAGGTCCCAGGATTGATCTCCGGTACCTCCTAAAAACAAAAACAAACAAATGGAAAAACAAACTGTCATTGGGGAGTGGATGTACCTCAGTGGTTGAGCACCTGCTTCCCATGTATGAGGTCCTGGGATCAATCTCCGGTACCTCCTAAAAACAAAAACAAGCAAATGAAAAAACAAACTGTCACTGGGGAGTGGATGTACCTCAGTGGTTGAGCATCTACTTCTCATGTACAACATTCTGGGTTCAATCCCCAGCACCTCCTAAAAAAAATTTAAAAAGCATGCAAATGCCTAGGAACAAGCAGAGATGGTATCATAGTTATGTCCCTCACTCTTTCATGATACTTAGCCTTTACAATTTTGCCTCATTTCGTGGCAAACTATGTTGCACACATAATGCTTTGAAAAACAGAGATTATCTCCCCATAATCTTAGAGATTTCTAATCATTTCAGCTATTTACTGATGACACATTTGGCTTTTGTTGAGGTGAGTGAGTTAGCCCAAGTCAAAAGAACAGTTTTTAAGTACTTTACTCCACTGTACAAGAAGAAAAACGTGGCGCTGTGGCTCCGGCCTTCGGGAGTGGTACTTATATAGCACAAGGGACTATTCACCATGCAGGTGGCTTAGAACAGTCAGTCAACTGTATTTACAATTCTTAGTTTATGTGTGCTAACCTATGCAAGAGAAATCAAAGTCAAAATGACATTACCCACAGAAAGAGATAACTACTATATTGCAAGATGTGCCTAGATACAGTGGAGTGAACTTTAGTTTTTTATTTTAAAAAATCCCAAAATAAATAACATCATTTTAGAGAAACCAGAAAAAACCCTCAAAAGCTCAAAAGAAATAAAAACACCTATGGTCTTAACAATCTAGAGGTAACTACGATGAAAGCTTGTGCAAATATCATTCAAGCCCCACCCCCCCCCCGGGAATGTACATTATTATAAAAACTGGTTCAAATGCTACATGATGTTTATAACTGCTTTTTAAATTAATATCTTTCCATGTGAATAAACATTTATCTGTAGCATCACTTTTTGCTGTCTGTGGTAGATAGAATTATGTACCCCAACAAAGACATGTTCTTAATCTTAAACTGCATTCCTATGGATGCAAACTCATTTGTAGATGGGATACTTTGAAGATGGTGTGATTAGTGAAGGGGTGGCCCAAATGGATCAAGGTGGGCCTTAATCCATATTGGAGACCTTTATAAGCAGAAAAAATTCAGATGCGATGAGTCAAAGGAGGTCATCGGAAGAAGCTGGAAGTCAGAGGAAACTGGACGAACAGACACAAGGAGAGATCATGTAATAGAGGCAGAAATGCAAGCCAAGGCACCACAAGGATTGCAGCAAGTCAGCGTAGGAATGCTACAGGCTTTGGGGGAGAAAGCACGGCCTTGCTGGCACCTTGATTTTGAACGTCAAGCCTTCCATACTGCTAACCAATGAATTCCTGTTGTTAAGCCAACGCATTGTGTGTTATTTATCATAGCAATCCTTGCAAACTAAGTCATAGTGCTTGTTGTTCTTACACGCTATTCATCCTATATGTAGGTGCACGGATCATGTATTTTTAATTAATACAAAATTTATTACTGGATTTTCAGATTCTTTCCAATTTTGTACCATTATACACAAATTGTCTTAATAAACAACTCAACCTTTGAGTACAAACTTTACATTTTCTTATGATAAGTGTGGAAAAGTTATACCAAATATTATGCACATTGTAGCAGAGAATTCTACCTGTACACCAAAATCTGTTTTCTCCTCTTCTTCCTGGACATGCAGCCAGATTATATTTCCCTGTCTCCTTTGCAGTTAGACGTGACCATGAAACTGATTCCAGCCAATGGTCGTAAGTAGAATGACTCATATAAACTTCCAATGCAGGCTCCTCCATACTCTTTTCCCTTCCCAGCTGCTTGGAATGAAAATGACTCATAAGACAATGTTGGATCCAGGTATTGAAGCTGCCAGAGCCTCTATCATTCTGGGTCCCTGTGTGACTGTAGAGAGAAGGACTCTACTCACCCCTTCACCCATCCAACACTAACACGAACAAGATACTAAACTCCCATTATGCTTGAGTTTTTATGCCTTTGGGATCTACCTGATGCTCTAACATACATACATTTTAAAAACTTCTATAATACCTGTTGCCTTAATGACATCCAAAATAAGTAATTTCCTAGTTTATAATTTTACATAACATTTGACAATCAGGCTTTTATTATCTTAGAAATATCTTATCAAGCAAATGAATATGTCTTTTATTCCAATGTGCATCTTTTAATTATTATGAGATTTAATGTTTTATTCATATAATTATTAGTAACTGCATTTGAAATAAAAAGTAAATCTTCTTTTCCAACCACTAACCATTCTTGAAAAGAGTGGTAGTAGAAAGGTTGACTTTCAGCAAATTGGAAATTGTGAAATATTTTAAATAGATCCTAAAATTTTAAAAGGAAATAAGAAAATAATATAATTTATTTATTTAAAGCCACCCTGTTTTGTTATGGGGAAAATTAATTTCACATATTATTATTGACTCATGATCATTAAGCATTTTATTCAAGGTAGAACAGAAAATTTGATGTGAAGAAGAGCTTTCACAATTAAAGCACAGAACTCTAAAGCCCATATTTGCTAATTCTTCTTTATCTAATGTTCAATAGTTAAGTATGATCTACTAATCCCACCTCCCAGTATTTCCTGTTACCTGATGACTTTCCTCCCATCACAGCAGCCAAACCAAGCAGCACCCATAGCCTCAAGGTAGAAACAAACTTGTTGATTCAAAAAGCCTAGCTCTGAAGTTACTAAGGGCATAGAACACTCAGATGAGGCCAAAGCAAGATTTCCTCCAGTTTCTGCTGGTATAGAGGGGAGACAGCAACGGGAGCAAGGGGCTCCCTTGTGCTCCTGCAGCTCCCTCTGAAAGATTGAGGGAACCCTGAACCTACCAGACCCAACATATGAACCTTAGGACAGGATGACCACACCTTGGTCAACCAGGGAGAACAAAAAGCAGAAGAGGCCCAGGGCCCTTTTCTAGGGAGTAGAAAGAATCCCAGAATAGATTTGACTTCATAGATTATCAGAGTCAGATATGATTAAGGTTAAGAGGTTTGAAATGGGGAAGATTATCCTAGATTATCCACAAGTATCCAATCTAGTCCCAGGAGTTCTCAAAAGTGGAGAAGCTTTCCCAGTGTGGTCATAGAGAGATGTGACAATGGCAGGCTTTAAAGATGGGAGAAGAGGACCACAAGCCAAGGAATGAGGTTCTATAGAAGCTTCTATAGAAGCTAGAAAAAACAAGGTGATGGTTCTCCCCTAGAGCCTCCAAAAAGAAATACAGCCCTGCCAACTTACTGATTTTAGCTGAGTGAGACCCGTGTCAGACTTCTGAGCTACTGAACTGTAAGGGGATAAATTTGTGTTGTTTTAAGTCATTGAGCTTATGGCAATTTGTTAAGACAGCAAAAATAAACGAATACAGCTCCCCAAAGGATAGATGTGGCCTGCTAAGTGGGAAATTTTACACTAAACTACATTTATGATTTCTTGAAAACCCAGATCTGTTATTGGTCAATATTTGCAGGTAGAAGCAATTAGCTGGAGCTGAATAATGGCTTCCTCCTTCACATAGGACAACTTGTTTTCCAGATCTTGGCAATCTTCACTTCCATCTAACCAAGTCACCTATTTTACCCTTCTAACCACTGCAGGTTTGAAACATAGGTCTAAGAATATAAACTCAAAATAGCCTCATGTAATTCAATGTACCCTTAGCATTATGTACAAATAGAACAATTCCCTTTTTTCCAAAGGACATCTTGGGTGTGGTAAAAATTTGTAAGTAGCCTTGCTGAGTTTCTCATGCCAGAAGACAGTGAGGGACTAGGAGTCAGCTGGGAGTAACTGATGAAGGCTTCTTGTGGTCAGAAATAAAGGACAATGCAACAGTGACTGTGAAAGCAAGAACAACTAAAGATAGCAAGAATGAGGACATCTCATGGGACGCCAGCATTTGCCTTTTTCCCTTGCCTTAGCAATATAAAAAATAAGCCTCCCAGAATTAGGTACAACACCAGGGAAAAAAGGAAATCCTAAACTGATTAAGATTAATTTTACTCAACAGTGATGAAGGAGAGTATAGCAGAATCCTTAAATAAAATAAGTAGTGGGGTACAAAAGGATGTAATCAAGTAAACGAAGGGGCTGCCTTAGATCAAGGTAAATGAAAATACTTTCTGATTCATCTAAGTCAAAAAACAAATCACAGAAATAAATTGTGGTGAAAAGTAGAGTGTGAACAACTGAGTAAACACTGAAATGAAAAATCCCACATCATCATGAGACAGTTTTTCCTATTCCCCCATAGCCATCCACCAAGGAGATTGAAAACTTTAGCCCACTTAGTCTTCCCCCCTTTGAAAAGAGAGCAGGGCAGAAGACAGGAGTCAATTATCAATAACATTAAATCTGAATTCATGCTGTGGTAGGAAACTTGGCAGTGTTGTTTTAATAATAGAAATCAGTTCCAGTTATGGATTTCCTAAATACTTAAATTTGAGATTGAAGTTTTTTTCAATCACCCTTATTAGAATAAAATTTATAAGCTATACAATACATGTGTATTGCCAAAGGGGTACTGATGCAAAGTACCAGAAATCTGTTGGCTTTTATAAAGAGTATTTATTTTGGGTAAAAGCTTACTGTCCCAAGGCGGTGGAAAGTACAGCTCAAGGTACCATAAGAGGTACTTTCTCATCAAAGTCAGCTGCCATGTACTGAAGGAAAATGGAGGCGATCTCTGCCGGGTTTCAGCCTTCCCCTCTGGACTTCCTCTTCTCTTGAAGCTCTATGGGCCCAGCTTCTTCCAATCTCATTTACAGGCTGGCATAGGGCTTGTCTCTCAGGTCTTGGCTCTCTTTCCAAGGTCAGCTGTAAGCTATCAGGCAAATGGTCCATCTCTCCCCAGGGGTTTAGCTGTTTGAGACTTCTCCTTTCTGTCATACGGCAGGATCAAAAATGACAAAGTTCTCTCCTCTGTGTGTCTTCTTGTGTCAGTTTGTCCGTGTGAGTGGCTGTTTTTTTCCAGACCCACCAAGGGGATGGGGACTCAACCTGTGTCACACCTTACTGACATGGTGAAATAAAAAAAGCCCTAATTTTAGGTAATTTAATCAAAGATACTGTAGCTAAATTTAATGTAGTCAAAGGGTATCACACCCAGAGGAATAGATTAGTTTACAAACATAATCTTTCTCTTTTTAGGATTCATAAAATAATCTCAAACTGCCACAACTTGTAAAATAAAATGCACATAAATTTTTAAGTGTACAGTTTGATAAATTTTGACAAATATTTTCTCCTATGTAACTACCACCTCCAGTGAAGATCTCAAACATTTCCATTAATTCAGAAAGTTCCCTAAATGTCCTTTTTACCCCATATAAAAAACTTTATAGAGAAGTTTTAGAATGCATAAAAGTTACATCAAAAGTGTAGGGGAGGGAAGCGGGTGTGGCTCAGTGGATAGAGCCCCCGTTTACCATATGGGAGGCCCGGGTTTG
>JAQZBX010074393.1:0-14751 GCA_029593785.1 Cabassous unicinctus
GAGGCATACAACAACAGACTCAAAATGATAGAAGAAAGAATAAGTATACTGAAGACAGAACAGCTGAAATTGAAGCGAGAAAAGAATGGAAAAAAATAGAGCAGGGGCTTAGGGAGTTGAATGATAACATAAAATGCAACAACATACGTGTCTTGGGAGTTTCAGAAGGAGAAGAGAAGGGAAAAGGGGCAGAAAGAGTATTTAAGGAAATAATAGCTGAAAATTTCCCAACTTTATTAAAAGAAATGAACTTACATGTCCAAGAAGCACAGCGTACCCCAATCAGAATAAATCCAAATAGACATACTCCAAGACACATGCTACTCAGAATGTCGAAGATAAAGAGAAAATTCTCAGAGCAGCAAAGGAGTAGCAAATCATCACATACAATGGACGCCCAGTAAGACTTAGTGTGGATTTCTCATCAGAAACCATGAAGGCGAGAAGACAGTGGTATGATACAATTATGATACTGAAAGAGAAAAACTGCCAGCTTAGAATGCTTTATCCAGCAAAATTGTCCTACAAATATGAAGGTGAGTATAAAATATTCACAACCAAACAGAAACTAAGAGAGTTCATAAAAAATAATCCACCTTTGCAAGAAATATTAAAGGAAGCCTTAGAGCCTGAAAGAAAAAGATAGGACAGAGAGACTTGGAGGAGCGTATAGAAGAAAAAATAGCAGAAAGGATAATCAAAATAGTAAAAAGACAGAAACAGATAAAATAAGACAAGACATATGAAAACCAAAGAATAAAATGGCGCATGTAAATAATGCATTTACAGTAATATCATTGAATGTGAATGGATTAAACTCCCCAAACAAAAGATGTAGGCTGACAGATTGAATTAAAAAACATGAGCCTTCCATATGCTGCTTACAAGAGACTCACCTTAGACCCAGGGATACAAACCAGCTGACAGTGAGAGGTTGGAAAAAAATACCTCACACAAATAGTAAACAAAAAAGAGCAGGAGTAGCTATACTAATATCGGACAAAACAAACTTTAAATGCAAAAAAGTTATAAAAGATACAGAAGGTCATTATATATTAATAAAAGGGACACTCCACCAGGAAGATTTAACAGTCATAAATATCTATGCATCTAACCAGAGTGCCCCAAAATACATAAGGCAAACTCTGGCAAAACTGAAGGGAGAAATAGATATACCTACAGTATATCACTGGAGACTTCAACACACCACTCATATCATTAGATAGAACAACTAGACAGAAAATCAGCAAGGAAACAGAGAACTTGAATAATATGCTAAATGAGTTAGACTTAACAGACATAAACAGAACGTTGCATCCAAACTCAGCAGGATATACAATTTTCTCAAGTGCCCATGGCTCTTTCTCCAGGATACACCACATGTTAGGTCACAATGCATCTCTCAGTAAATATAAAAAGATTGAAATTATACAAAGCACCTTCTCAAATCATAATGGAATGAAACTGGAAATCAATAATAGAAAGGAAAGTGTGGAGGTTAAACACCATACTCCTAAATAATCAGTGGGGCAAAGAAGAAATTGTAAGTGAACCAGTAAATATATTGAGATGAATGAAAATTAGAACACAGTTTATCAAAACTTATGGGATACAGTGAAGACAGTCTTGAGAGGGAAATTTATAGCCCTAAATGCCTATGTTTTTTTTTAAAAAAAAAGAAAGGGCTAAAAGCAAAGATCTAACTGAACAACTGGAGAAACTAGAAAAAGACCAGCAAACCAATCCCAAAGCAAGCAGAAGGAAAGAAATAATAAAGATTAGAGCAGAATTAAATGAACTTGAGAACAAGAACAAAAAAAAAATTGAGAAAATCAACAAAAATAAAAGATGGTTCTTTGAGAAGATCAATAAAATTGACAAACCCCTTGCTAGACTAAGAAGGAAAAAAGAGAGAAGATGCAAATAAATACAATCAGAAATGAAAGGGGGGAACTTACGACTGACCCCACAGAATTAAAAAGGATTATAAGAGGATATTGTGAGAAACTGTATACCAACAAAGTTAGACAACCTAGATGAAATGGACAAACTCCTAGAAATGTACAAACAGCCTACACAGATGCTACAAGAAATACAAGAACTTAACAAACCAATCACATTTCAAGAGATTAAATCTGTCATCAAAAATCTTCCAACAAAGTAAAGCTCAGAACCAGATGGCGTCACAGGTGAATTCTACCAAGCATTATGGAAAGAATTTACCCCAATCCAGTTTAAACTCTTGCAAAAAATTGAAGAGGAGAGAAAATTAGCCAACACATTTTATGAAGCCAATATTACCCTAATACTAAAGCCAGATAAAGACACCACAAGAAAAGAAAATCACAGGCCAATCTCTTTAATGAACATAGATGCCAAAATTCTCAACAACATATCAAAAGACATACATCACAACCAAGTGGGATTTGTTCCTGGTATGCAAGGGCTGGTTCAACATAAGAAAATCAATCAACATAATACACCACATCAGCAAATTGAAGAAAGAAAACCACATGATCTCAATCGATGCAGAAAAGGCATTACACAAAACCCAGCATCCTTTCTTGATAAAAACACTTCAAAAGATAGGAATAGAAGGAAAATGCCTCAGTATGATAAAAGGCATATATGAAAAATCCAAAACCAACATCATACTCAATGGAGAAAGTTTGAAATCTTTCCCTGTAAGATTGAGAACAAGACAATGGTGCCCACTGTCACCATTGTTATTCAGCATTGTACTAAAAGTTCTATCTAGATCAATTAGACAAGAAAAAAGATGAAAGACATCCAAATATGAAAAGTAGAAGTAAAACTCTATTTGTGGATGACATCATCCTATATTTAGAAAATTCTGAAGTTTTTCTACCACAAAGCTACTTGAGCAAAGTGGCAGGATACAAGATCACCACGCAAAAATCAGTAATGTTTTTGTACACTAGTATTGAATAATCTGAGGAGGAAATCAGGGGGAAAAAATTCCATTTACAATAGCAACAAAAAGACTCAAATACCTAGGAATGAATTCAACCGAAGAAGTACAGGAGCTATATACAGAAAACTACAAAACAGTGCTAAAAGAAATCAATGGAGACCTAACAAATGGAAAAACATTCCGTATTCATGAATTGGAAGACTAAATATTGTGAAGATGTCTGTCCTACCCAAACTGACTTATAGATTCAATGCAATACCAATCAATATTCCAACAGCCTACTTTACAGAAATAAAGGCTATTATTACTAAATTCATTTGGAAGGGAAAGTGCATCCAAATAGCCAAAAGCATCCTAAAAACGAAGAGCAACCTGGGAGGAATTTCATTGTCTGACCTTGAAACATATTGGAAAGCCACGGTGGTAAAAATAGCATGGTACTGACATAAAGATAGACACATCAATCAGTGGAATAGAATTGAAAGTCCAGAAATAAGCCCTCACCTATATGGTCACCTGGTTTATGACAAACCTACCAAGTCCATGTTAACAGGACAAAAGAGTATCTCTTCAACAAATGGTGCTGGGAGAATTGGATATCTATAACCAACAGAATGAAAGAGGGCCCCTATCTCACTCATTATACAAGAATCAACTAAAAATGAATTAAAGACCTAAATATAAAAGCCAGGACCATAAAACTACTAGCAGAAAATGTAGGGAAACATCTTAAAGACCTTGTGGTATGTAGTGGTTTCTTGGACCTTACACCCAAAGCACATGCAAAAAAAGATAAAATAGATAAATGGGACCTACTCAAAATCAAACACTTCTGTACCTCCAGGACTTTGTCAAAAGAGTGAAAACACACTCAAGTCAATGGGAGAAAATATTTGGAAATCACATGTCCAATAAGGGTTTAATAGCCATGATATATAAAGAGATGTTACAACTCAACAATAAAAGACAAGTGACCCAAATAAAAAATAGGCAAAAGACTTGAATAGACATTTGTCCAAAGAAAAAATACAAATGGCAAAAAACACATGAAAAAATGTTCAACACCACTAATGATTAGGGAAATGTACATCAAAACTACAATGAAGGGAGTGGATGTAGCTGAAGTTGTTGAGCACCTGCTTCCCATGTACAAGGTCCTGGGTTCAATCCCTGGGACCTCCTAAAAAGAAACAAACAAACAAATGAAAAAGCCAGTCGTCATTGGGGAGTGAATGTAACTCAGTGTTTGAACACCTGCTTTCTATGTTTGAGGTCCTAGATTCAATCCCTGGTACCTTGTTAAAAAAAAAAATAGAGATAGCATTTCATATCTATCAGCAGAATGGCCACTATTAAAAATACAGAGAACTACAAGTGTTGGAGAGGATATAGAGAGATAGGAACTCTTATTCACTATTGGTGGGAATGTAAAATGGTACAGCCACTGTGGAGGCTGTTTGGCAGTTCCTAAAGAAGTTGAATAAAGATTTGCCACGTGATCCTGCAATACCATTACTTGGTATATATCCAGAAGAACTAAGAGCAGTGACACAAACAGACATTTGCACACTGATGTTTGTAGCGGCGTTGTTCATGATTGCCAAAGGTTGGAAACAACCTAGATGTCCATCAACCGATGAATGGGTTAACAAACTGTGGTGTATTCACACGATGGAATATTATACAGCTGTAAGAAAGAATGAAGTCATAAAGTATATAACGACATGGATGAACCTGGAGGGCATTATGTTGAGTGAAGCTCACCAGACACAAAAGGACAAATACTGTATGATTGTACTACTATGAACTAAATTGTGTAACATATTGTATGATTCCATTTATGTAAAATGTAAATATAAATCAGTTCATAAAGATGGAATTAGATTAGTGGTTATGTAAGGATGGGGGATGCATGCTAATGGTTGTGTATTTCCTTTTGGAGTAATGAAATGGTTCTAAAAATTTTTTGTGGTGATGAATGCACAACATTGTGATTATACTAAAAGTCATTGAGTAACACTTTGGATAGATCATATGGTATGTGAATATATCTCAATAAAACTGCTTAATAAATTTTAAAATAAGACAATTCAAATGAGTCATGCTGAGGAGCTGAGAGATAAAAGAATTATTCAAAGTGAAAATAGCCTAAGAGACCTCTGTTGTACCAATATACTCATTATGGGTGTCAAAGAAGGAGAAGAGAAAAAGGAGTAGAAGGAATATTCAAACAAATATGACAGAAAACATACCACACGTAACAAAAGACATGAATATGCACATCCAAGAAGACTGGAGAACCCAAAAGAGTGTCAACTAGAAGAAAAATACATCCCCTCACATTCTAATCAAACTGTCAAATGCAAAGGACAAGGATAGTGTTCTGAAAGCTGTAAGAGCAAAGCAATGTGTTATATACAAGGGAGTCCCAATAATATTGAGTGCTGATTTTACTTCAGAAACCATGGAGGCAAGGTAGTGGATTGAAATACTTAAAAGTGCTGAAACAAAATAATTGCCAACCAAGAATTTTACATCTGGAAAGACTTTCTTTCAAAAATGGAGGAGAGATTAAGACATTTCCAGAGAAACAAAAGCTGTGAGAGTTCATCACCATTAGACCTACTGTACAAGTAATACTAAAGGGAGTTCTTCAGACTTAAAGCAAAGGACACTAGACAGTGGTTCAAAGTAGCATAAAGAAATAAAGATCTCTGGTGAAGTAACCATTTGAGTAATTATAAATGGCAGTACTAATAATGTATGGCATTTTTGGGTTTATAACTCCACTTCTTATTTCCTATAGGTGCAAAAATACAAATGCAAAAACATAATGATAAATATATGGTTTTGGACATATACAAAGATATAATATGTAACAAGTACAAAAAAAGGTGGGGACATGGTGGGCTATAGGAACAGTGTATGTATATGCTATTGTAGTAAAGTTGGTATCAAGTCAAATATTATTGTAATACATTTAGGATGATAAATGTTAACCCCATGGTAAGTACAAGGAAAATATATGAATAATTTATCTAGATAGAAATGAGAAGGGTCTCAACATGGCACAATATAAAAAAATCAAATAAATATAAAAGTAGGCATTAATGGAAAAATTGAGGGACAAAAAAGGTATGACAAAAAACTAAATAGCAAAATGCAGAAGGAAATCCTATATGATCAGAAGTCACTTTTTTTTTTTTTTTTAAAGATTTATTTATTTATTTATTTATTCCTGCCTTGCTACCTGTGTTTTACTGTGTCCATTCGCTGTGTGTTTCTTCCGTGTCTGCTTATCTCCCCCTTGCTGTGAGGTCCTGCTGCATTAGCCCACCGTGCCGCGCGGGCCGGCCTGCTCTCACAAGGAGGCCCCGGAAAGCGAACCCGGGGCCTCCCGCATAGTAAACGGGGGCTCTATCGATTGAGCCACACCCGCTTCCTGCTGTGAGGTCTTGCTGCATCCGCCTACCGCGCCGCGCGGGCCTGCTGGCCTGCACTCACAAGGAGGCCCCGGGAAATGAACCCGGAGCCTCCCATATGGTAAACGGGAGCTCTATCCATTAAGCCACACCCGCTTCCCCAGAAGTCACTTTAAATGTAAATGGTTTAAACTCACCAGTAAAAAGTCAGAGACTGGCAGAATGGATAAAAAAGCATGACCCATCTATATGCTGTCTACAAGAGACTCACCTTAAATTGAAAGACATATGTAGGTTGAAAGTGCAATGAAAAAAATATACCATGCCACTTGTAACCAAAAGAGCTATACCAATATCAGATAAAATAGACTATAAGTCCAAAAACTGTTATGAGATACAAAGACAGTCATTATATACTGATCTAAAGGGGTCAATTCAACAAAAACCATAACAATTATAAATATATATGCACCTAACAGCAGAGCCCCAAAATATGTGAAGTAAATACTGACAGAGTTGAAGAGAGAAATTGCTCGTTCTATATTAATAGAAGGAGACTTTAATATACCATTTTCAATAATGGATAGAATATTCTCTACACCATCCTCTAACAGACATGTATAGAGCACTTCACCTAACAACAGAATGTACATTCTTCTCACGTGCACATGGATCATTCTCAAGGACATACCATATCTTAGATTACAAAACAAATCTCAATAAATTCAAATATATTGAAATCATACAATATATCTTTTCTTACCACCATGGAATGAAGCTAGAAATCAATAACAGAAGGAGAAATGGAAAATTCAAATGTGGAAATTAAACTATATATCCTTATAGCCAATGGTTTAAAGAGGAAATCAAAAGGGAAATTAGGAAGTATCTTGAGGCGAATGAAAATGAAATAGAACATACCAAAATTTATGGGATGCAGCAAAGTCATTGCTGAGAGGGAAATTTGTATCTGTAAATTCTTACATTAAAAATGAAGAAAGATTTCAAATCAAAGATCTAAACTAAAAACTGGAAGAACTAGCAAAAGAAGAGCAAACTAAACCAAAAAGAGCGGAGGGAAGGAAATAAAGATTTTAGCAAAGATAGAGAATAAAAAATGGAATCAACAAACCCAAAAGTTGGTTCTTTGAAAAGGTCAATAAAATTGACAAAGGGTGGATGTGGCTCAAATGGTTTGGTGTCCGTCTGCCATATGCAGGGACCTGGTTTGATCCCTGGGACCTTCTGATAAAATAAAAAAATATATGGAAGGCATGTGTGCCACCAGGCCCCGTGCACGGGCATGCCAGGCCCTGCTGAGCCATGCAGCAAGATGATGACATAACAGGAGGGAGACACAGGGGAGAGCCAAGATGAGACGCGCTGAAAAAAACAAACGAAAAACCAGGAACGGAGGTGGCGCAGGTGTCAGGACGCCTCTCTCCCACATTGAAGGTCCCCAGGATCGAATCCTGGTGAAGACTGTAGGAGAAGGATGAGAAGAGAGGGCAGGAAATAAACACAGAGAATTGTCCAGCGAATGGACACAAAACAGCAAATGGGGGGTAGGAGGGGGGGTTTAAAATGGATAAAGTAAATAAATAAGTCTTTTTAAAAAATTGACAAACCTTTAGCTAAACTAATGAAGAAAAAAAGATGGAGGACTCAAATGACTAAAATCAGAAATGAAAAAGGAGGCATTACTACCTACACCACTGAAATAAAAAGGACTATAAGAGGGTACTATGAACATCTGTATGCCAAAAAGTTAGATGAACTAGATAAAATGGACAAATTCCTAGAAACACACAAACTACCTACACTGACCCGAGAACAATGAGATCTCAACAAACCAGTAACAAGTAAAGAGAGTGAATCAGCAATCAAAAATCTCCAAAAGAAAAGCCCAGGACCATATGGCCTCACAGGGGAGTTCTACCAAACATTCTAAGAAGACTTAACTCCAATTCTACTCAAACTCATCCAAAACATTGAAGAGGAGGGGACACTCCCTAATTCATTCTATGAGGCCACCATTACCCTCATACCAAAGCCAGATAAAGATACAACAAAAAAAGAAAATTGCATACTGTGGATGGAAAATCCCTCAACTAAATCTAGGAAACTGAATCCAACATCTCATTAAAAGAGTTCTACACAGGGAGTGAATGTGGCTCAAGTGGTTGAGTGCCTGCTTCCCACATGAGCGGTCCCAGATTCGGTTCCTGGTGCCTCCTAAAAACAAAAACAAACAAGCAAACAAATGAGAAAACCAATTCAGGGGAGCCGATGTGGCTTAGTGGTTGAGTGCCGGCTTCCCACTTACAAGGTACCTGGGTTCAATTCCTGGCTTGGGTACCTCAAAAAAAAAAAAAAGTATTATGCAATATAATCAAATGGATTTATTCCAAGTATGCAAAGATGGTTCAATATAAGAAAATCAATTAATATAATACACCGCATTAACAGAATGGAGGAAAAAAAATGTCATCTCATTTGATGATAATTTGACAAAATTCAGCTCTCCTTCCTAATAAAAACATGTAGAAATTAGGAATAGAAAGAAACTTCCTCAACATGATAAAGGGCATATATGAAAAACACACAGCTAACATCATACTCAATGGTGAAAGACTGAAAGCTTTCCCTCTAAGATTAGGAACAAGACAAAGATACCCACTGTCACCACTGTTAGTCAACATTGTACTGGAAGTTCTAGCCAGAGCAATTAGGCAAGAAAAAGTAATAAAAGCATCCGGATTGGATAGGAAGAAGTAAACATTCCCTCTTTGTAGATGACATGATCCTATATACAGAAACCCCTGAAAAATTCACAATACAGCTCCTAGAGCTAATAGGTAAATTCAGCAAAGTGGTGGCATACAAAATCAAGACCCAGAAATCAATGGTGTTTCTATATACTAGCAATGAAAAATTAGAAGATATCAATTTTAAAAATCTATTTCCAATACCTTTAAAAGAATCAGACTTCCAGGAAGATGGAGGATTAGAGAGGCAGAGGGATCACTTCTCTGCCAGCAAAAATAGCTGAGGACAGGGGAAGCGGATGTGGCTCAGGTGACTGGGTTTCCGCTTACCACATGGGAGGTCGCTGGTTCGGATCCCATTGCCTCCTAAAGAAGACAGTGAGCTGGCGCA
Organism: Cabassous unicinctus; assembly: GCA_029593785.1. NCBI lineage: Eukaryota > Metazoa > Chordata > Mammalia > Cingulata > Chlamyphoridae > Cabassous > Cabassous unicinctus. The sequence continues at coordinate 9,517 of JAQZBX010074393.1, forward strand.
ACGGGCAGGCATGGCAAGCTGACACAACAAGAGACACAAGAAGAAAAAACACAGTGAGAGACACAACAAAGCAGAGAGCAGAGGTTCTCAGTGCCGCCTAAAGAAGACAGCGAGCTAACGCGACCAGCAGGCATGGCAAGCTGACGCAACAAGATGACACAGCAAGAGATACGGGGAGGAAAAACATAATGAGAAACACAACAAATCAGGGAGCGGAGGTGGCTCAAGCAATTAAGCACCTCCCTTCCACATGAGAAGTGTGGCTCCTGGTGCCTCCTAAAGAAGCGAGATGAACACACACAGCAAGTGAAAAACAACAAGGGAGTGGGGAGAAATGAATAAATAAAATAAATCTTTAAAAAAAAAAAAAGATTTAAGAAAATTAGCTGAGGACAAGCAGAGACTGTCTGAAGGGCTGCCATGGGGCTCAGGACACTAGGGGGAGGTGAGATACCACCCAAAAGAGAGAGGGGCAAAGGAAAGGAGTCTCAGCTGGCTGGAAAAATCCTGTGAGTAAAGCTGCAGAAGCAGCAGTTGGCATCCATCCTCCTACCCCTGGAGCAAACAGCAGGCTGTGGACTGCAGTTGCTGCAAAGAGAATGAGTGGTAGGGGTCCTCTTCCCCAAGAAAGGGGAGAGGGAGGGACACAGCCTACAGCAAATTCAGATTCATTGAGACTGGTCTGGGGTATTGGAGGGGTCACACATGTCCAGGCCCAGCGGGGGTCATTGTTTGCATTGTTTGCAGCAGGGAGCTAAAGATAATTTGCCTTCCCAAACATGCTCCCTACTGCCCCAGACAGTTTGCTGAGGAAGCAGAGGGAGGGAGGGTAGGGTTGGCCAAGGGAGGAGAACAGCTTTGAGAAAGTATGTTTGTGAGGCGTAGGCAGCACTGAGGACATTGCTTCTGTACCACCTACCTCAGTTACACTGAATGCATTCCCCCTTAGCACCTGGGGTCAGAGCTGAAAGGTCAGCCACAAAGCACCATCTGCAGGCAGACTAGAAAAATGCAAGAAAAGGGAAAATAAATAAATAAATAAAAGAGGCAATCAGGTGCCTTTATTGCCCCCATCTCCAAGGCCCTGGGAAACTGGGGCATTACTGGTTCCTTTGCCCTGGTTTGAGTGTTAACGAGGGTCAATTCTAAATACCTAGAACAAGTTGAACCAAAAGTCAAAGAAGCTACTTAACAGTAAAACCCTAGGCAAGAGAAAGAAACTGAACATTAGAGTAAACTCAGCATCTGAATCAGATGCCTAGACATCAGCAAAAAATTCAAGTCATACTAAGAAAAAGGAAGATATGACTCAGGCAAAGGAACAAATCAAAGCTCCCGATGAAACACAGGACTTAAAACAACTAATCAATGAGGGTTCATACAAATTTAAATCAAATCATGGAGTTGAAGGACAACATGGCTAAAGAAATAAGACATTAAGGCGACACTGGGTGAGCATGAAGAAGAATTTGAAATCTTGGATAGAAAAATAACAGCTTATGGGAGTGATCGATACAATAAGTGAGATTAAAAATACAATAGAAGCACACAATAGAAGATTTGAACTCATGGAAGAATGAGTGAGAGACATTGTAGGAGTTTGGCATTGTTTATGAATTCCAAAAGTAGATATTGGATTGTATTTGTAAACTGGTCTGTTCTTCTGGACATATTATTTTGGATTGGATTCAGAGGTTTCACTTTTACTTGATTAAATAATGATTAAGGCTTTGATTGGGCCATGTCATTAGGACAAAAGGGCAGGGACTCAGAGAAAACGACATGGCAGAATTGAAAGTTAGAGTTTTGATGTGGAGCCTGGGGAAGTAAAGACACAGAGAAGGAGGACACAAGGGAGGTTTTGATATTGGAGCCCCAGGAAGTAAACACACAGAGAAGCAGTTACATGAGGATGGAGAGAAGGCTCCATTAGACATGTTAGAGGTCCGGGGAAGAGAGATGAGCCATTCACTTGATAATCTACAGCTGGCCTTGTGGAGCGAGCAGAGCAGCTGAATCCAGAGAAGAAGGAGCCCTCAGAGAGAGACTAGACTTATCCCAGCCTTAGAGTTGATATTGGAGGAAGCTGGGACCACGGAGCCTTAAGAGGAAGAGGAAGGCTGGACCCTTGCAGATGTTGGCAGCCATCTTGCTCCAACATGGGGCAACAGACTTTGGTGAGGGAAGTAACTTAGGCTTTATGGCCTGGTGACTATAAGCTTCTACCCCAAATAATACCCTTTATAAAAGCCAACAGGTTTCTGATATTTTGCATTAGCACCCCTTTGGCTGACTAATACAGATATAGAGGAAAGAACATTTCAAATTGAAAAGAGAGAACAGAGAGAGAAAAGAATGGGAAAAATTGAGCAGCGTCTCAGGGAGTTGAATGATAGAACAATACGCATCAACATACATGTTATGGAGTTCCAGAAGGAGAAGTTGGGAAAAGGGGCAGAAAGCATATTTAAGGAAATAATGGCCCAAAATTTCCCGACTCTCATGAAAGACATGACACTATGTGTTGAGGAAGCACAGGGTACTCCAATAGAATAAATCGAAATAGACCTACCCCATATTTAGAATGCCAAATGCCAAAAATAAAGAGAAAATTCTGAAAGCAGCAAGGGAGAAGCGAAACATCACATACAAAGGGCATCCAGTAAGACTTATTGTGGATTTCTCTTCAGAAACCATGGAGGCAAGAAGGCAGTCGTATGATATACTTAAGGTACTGAAAGAGAAAAACTGCCAGCCAAGAATTCTTTATCCTGCAAAACTGTCCTTCAAATATGACGGTGAGTTTAAAATATTCACACACGGTTTATAAACAAGAATCCAGCTCTGAGGAAACACTAAAGGGAGTTCTGCAGCTAGAAAAGAGAAGAGGACAGGCTTGGAGGAGAGTGTAGAAGTGAAGACTATCAGAATGGGTGACCACAAGGGTGAAAAGATAGACAAAAATAAGATATGACATATGAAAGCCAAAGGATAAAGTGTTTGAGTTAAGTAATGCCTTTACAGTAATAACATTGAATGTTAATGGATTAAACTCCCCAATCAAAAGACATAGGCTGACAGAATGGATAAAAAAACATGAGCCATCCATATGCTGTCTGCAGGAGACTCACCTTAGCCCCAAGAATGCAAATAAACTAAAAGTGAAAGGTTTCATGCAAATAGTAACCAAAAGAGAGCAAGGGTAGCTATACTGTTGTCAGACAAAATAGATTTTGAATGCCAAAAAGTGATAAGAGATGCAGAAGGTCATTATATATTAATAAAAGGGGCAATCCACCAGGAACAAGTAACAGTCAGAAATATCTATTCACCTAACCAGGGTGCCCCAAATATATGAGGCAAACTCTAGCAAACCTGAAAGGAGAAATAGACATCTCTATAATAATAGTAGGTGACTTCCACACACCACTCACATCAATAGATAGAACAACTAGATAGAAGAACAACAAGGAAACAGAATTGGAACAATATGTTAAACGAGCTGGACCTGACAGGCATATATAGAACATTGCACCCCATATCAGCAGGTTATACATTCTTCTCATGTGCTCATGAATCTTTCTCCATGATAGACCATGTGTTGAGCCACAATACAGCTCTCAATAAATTTAAGAAGATTGAAATTATACAAAGCACCTTCTCTGACCGTAATGGAATGAAGCCGGAAATCAGTAATAGATGGGAAAGGGGGAAATCTGCAAATATGTGGCGACTAAATAACACACTTGTAAATAATCAGTGGGTCAAAGAAGAAATTGCAAGAGAAATGAGTAGATATCTCTAGATGAATGGAAACAAGAACACAACTTATCAAAACTGATAGGATACAGTGAAGGCAGTGCTGTGAGGGAAATTTATAGCCCTAAATGCCTATACTTATAAAGAAGAAAGAACTGAAATCAAAGGTCTAACTGAACAACTGGAGAAACTAGAAGAAGACCAGCAAACCAATCCCAAATCAAGCAGAAAGAAAAGTTAGAGCAGAAATAAGTGAAATTGAGAACAAAAACACATAGAGAAAATCAACAAAACCAAAAGCTGTTTCTTTGAGAAAATCAATAAAATCTATACACCCTTAGCAAGACTAACACAGAAAAAAAGATTCAAATAAATAAAATCAGGAATGAAAGGGGGGACATTATGACTGACCCCACAGAAATAAAAAGCATCATAAGCTCATATGTATGAGAAACAGTATACCAACAAATTAGACAACCTAGATGAAATGGCCAAATTCCTCGAAATCTACACATACAACCTACATTGACTCTACAAGAAATACAGGAACTCAATAAACCAATCACAAGTAAAGAGATTGAATCAGTCATCAAAAATCTTCCAACAAACCAGCAGACAACATGGCTGCAAGACCTTGCTGGGACCTTCAGTATAACCTTGAGGTCCCAGTTTCTGGGACCTCACCTTGGCCCCAGATATTCCAAACAGTCCTCACCATTGGCCCCCACCATTGGTGGGGTAACCATCCCTTTATCATTAGGAAGGGGGAGGAATAATTAACAGTTTAAAAGGTAACCACACGAGGCAGAGCTCACTCTCTCTGCCTAGAGAAGCCCGCACCAAATCTTGATGTTTATTTGTCTTTCTCTCCAATATCTCAGCAAGCTCTTTTCTTTCCCCCATTTCCCAAATAAATTCTTTTTACTGACCTTAAAAAAAAAAAATCTTCCAACAAAGAAAAGTCCAGAATCAGATGGCTTCACCTAAAAAATTTAAAAGTAAGGAAAATTACCCAACACATTTTATGAAGCCAACATCACCTTTATACCAAAGCCAGACAAAGGTACTACAAGAAAAGAAAATTACAGACTAATATCTCTAATGAATAGATGCCCAAATTCTCAACAAAATACTTGCAAATTGAATCCAACAACATATTAAAAGAATTACAGAAGCAGTCTTTTGAGAAGCAGTTTAAATGTTGGAAAGAAGGCCCCAGGAGAAGAGAAGCAAGCCATTTGCCTGATCGCCTACAGCTGACCTTGTGGAGGAACCAGGAGCTAAGCCCGGAGAGAAACACAGCCCCGGGAAGAGAGGAACCCCAGAAGCCTGAACCCTGGCAAACACCGGCAGCTGTCTTGCTCTAACACGTGACAATGGACTTTGGTGCGGGAAGAAACTTATGCTTTATGGCCTGGTAACTGTAGACTTCTACCCCAAATAAATACCCTTTATAAAGACCAAAAAAAAAAAAAA
>JAQZBX010074394.1:0-14761 GCA_029593785.1 Cabassous unicinctus
TGTGTGAGAAGAAAAATACTCCATTTTTTCTTCTTTTTCCCCCTGTAAATTCATATTAAATGAGAGTTGGAGTTCATTTTCATTTTATAGTGCTGGGTTGAATAGTTTGTAAATGTAACTATTACATATCTTTTATACTTTGGGGAAATATACTATGTAAATCTGTGATAGATTTTTAAATAGCTGTCTTATTTGAAATTATATTTCTGCTCTAGTCTCCTGAGTAATCAAAATTGATTACAACTTTGTATATGTAGATAATTCAAGCACATGGTGGCACTGTGGACCCTACATTCACTAGTAGATGTACACACCTTCTGTGTGAAAGTCAAGTCAGTAGTATGTATACACAGGTAAGTAAAATCATCTAAACTATGACTGTCAACAAAGTATCATTTTATAACTTTTTAATGCATAGTCTTAAGATTCTAGTGACTATTGTTTTTGGAAAAGACTTTGTTCTACTTCTCAGAATAGGAAAGCTGCTTCTTTTCATTGATTCTTTGGTAGGATTGATAACTTTGTGGACCCCAGATCTTTATGTCTTTGAGAGATGGAGAAAGAAGGAAAATTCCTGGGTAGTGTTACAAAAAAGGGATAGACACTTCTTCTGATGCATATCAAAGCAACACTGTTAAAACAGTGTGGGACTTTGCAAGCAAGAGCCTGAAAGAATAGAATAACATACAGAGCTTCTCTAAAACTACTGGGGCATAAGCCTTCTCAGTAGTACCTCCTTTTATTTCCAGAAATTCCTTTTCTTCTCTTTTTCTAAAAATGTTATTTGTAGCCAAACTGATGTTAATGATGTATGTGATAAATGGACCTTCCAGAAACCTCTCTTAAAGAGTAGCCATTTTACTGGATCTACTTTTCAATTAAAAATGTAGAAATACTGAGGTTTTTTCCTGTGGTTAGTTTTAGTTATTCTTATGAGGGAAGTTTAATTTTGATGCTCTTAAGTGTTAACTCATTCTAGGATTAAAGCTACTTTTAAAATTGTTATAAACTTGGTTGCTTTTCTCCCCAGGTTCCTCCTGTTCATATATAGATAGTAACATTTTTCAGATTGTGTTCAAATTAACAAGTTACCTGTTTTAGTTTGTTACATTAATAAATTGAATGCTAGACTTGTGGGACTTCCAATAAAAACGGCATTGTAGTTGTAGTTTTACAATTTTGTACTTAATCCTGCAATGAAGATCCAAAAACAACAATTCTGTATTTTATGATTGATAGGCAATAAGAGAAAGGAAGAGATGTATCACTGCACATTGGTTAAATGCAGTCTTAAAAAAGAAGAAAATGGTACCACCTCATCGAGCCCTTCATTTTCCAGTGGCATTTCCACCAGGAGGAAAACCATGCTCACAGCATGTAAGCAAAAATTATTTTGTTTTGTTTTTTAGTAATTCTCTTTCTTTGGCAATTAATCATGTATTTCCTAAACAAAGAGATTGACCTGATGTCTCTTGTATTGGCTTCTGAATTAGTGTTGTTTTTGTGTACTTTGTCTGGGTTATTTTATGCCTTGAGTATAATAAATTTGTCTTATTTCCTTTTATTCCCCTATAATAATAAGTTTCCTGCACATATATATATATGTATATATTTCCTGTATATATTTGGTTGATTCTCCAAAGTCTTTGACACTATTTAAAATTCTAAAATAACTCAGGTGTTTTTGTCATATGCCTCTGGTGTTTTGCACCAGAGGTGACTACTATTGGGTTCTACTTTATAGTTGTGAGTCTTCCCACTCACATGCTTGCAAATTTAGAATCATCTAGAAGAGTGAAGAGGGAAGCAGATGTGGCTCAAGCAATTGAGCTCCCGCCTACCACAAGAGAGGTCCTGGGTTTGGTTCCCAGTGCCTTCTGGAGAAGACGAGCAAGACAGCGAGCTGGAGTGCCAGGCTGGCTGGTGCAACGAGCTGATGCATCAAGATGATGCAACAAGGAGACACAAAGAGGAAACACAATGAGAGAGACAACAAAGCAGGGAGCAGAAGTGGCTCAAGTGATTGGGTGCCTCTCTCCCACATGGGAGGTCCCAGGTTCAGTTCCTGGTGCCTCCTAAAGAGAAGACGAGCTGACACGGCACACAGCGAATGGACATAGAGAGCAGACATCAAGTGCAGACAACGGAGGAGGCAGAAATAAATAAAATAAATCTTTAAAAAAAAAAAGTGAAGAACTCAGTAGTATATGCTTAAGAGAATAATGTCATTACAATTATCTGAGCAATGTCATATTAATGCAGAAAAGGTTTTCCATATTTGCTTCATGTATTACTGTTGTATTTTTATCTCCCTTTAATACAATTATGGTTTTGAAATTCTTAGGAATGGTATTAGCAAATGACTGCCATAATGCCAGAAAATGAATGAATGTGTTGTATGTACATGAATGTGTGTGTGTATAACAACTAAAAAGTAAAAGAAATAGGACTTGGGTTTGAACTTGTTTTTTTTTTTAACCTTATTTGCTCTTTTTCTCCTTAGATTATTTCTGTGACAGGATTTGTTGACAGTGACAGAGATGACCTAAAGTTAATGGCTTACTTGGCAGGTGCCAAATATACAGGTTATCTGTGCCGCAGCAACACAGTCCTCATCTGTAAAGAGTAAGCAAAAATTTGAAATAAATTATTTAATCTTAAATTTATGTACAATACAATGGCTATTTCAACAATTCTGTATTTCTTACTATGTCATGGTTTTGTGGTGAAAATTTGGATGTGAAAGTAAAAGTCTATTAAAAGAATAGTAATGGTATTTGTGGTATTGTTAACAGAAATACACATAAAACATTTGAATTCATGAAGTTAGATGAATTAAGGTCAATTATTAAAATACAATGAAATTAGGTAATAAGAATAAGGTAAAAGTAGGACTAAGAAAAATTGTATTTGCTAGTTGTGGTTGTCTTGTAATCTAGTAGGAGCCAACCAGTGATTACTGTTAACTTTGCTAAGATATACCTGCCATTTCTATTATGAAACAGTATTTTTATTGGCTTTTGTTGAAAATAAATATAAATTCAAACCGTAGACAACTCTAACATCTAACATTTAATAAATGTGTTCTCTCCTTAAAAAAAAAGACCAACTGGTTTAAAGTATGAAAAAGCCAAAGAGTGGAGGATACCATGTGTAAATGCCCAGTGGCTTGGAGACATTCTTCTTGGAAACTTTGAAGCTCTAAGGCAAATTCAGTATAGTCGTTACACAGCGTTCAGTCTACAGGATCCATTTGCCCCTACTCAGCATTTAGTTTTAAATCTTCTAGGTGAGTGGAATTTCACATGCTAAAATTTTGTTTAACTAAAGAGATACTTTAGACATTCTTGAATGATTCTTACTGCAGCAATATTAAAGTAAATTTTGTTTAAACTTCCAGAAATATAAAAGACACCTTTCGTTTCTTCTGCTAGTATTAGAAGTGTTTCCACCACCTTTATTTATCCTAACCAACAAGCTTGGCTTTAGCTTTCTAATCTGTTTTTAATTCATTTCTTATTTCCTTTCCATACCCTTTCTTCTTCCTCACCACTCTGCCCAGGAGTTTTTATTTGTTTGGTATTTTTGTTTGTTTTAATAGACTAGTAGAGCTGGAAGGAACATTTGGAAGCCTTTTTAGACTTGTCTCTCTTTAGTCATTTAGTCTTGTCTCTTGAGCCATTATCCTTACAAAATGCCATCTATGCAATGAAATTTCCCCTGCTTTCCTTCTATTTCAAGCTAGAATTGATGTCTCTTCTTTATCATTGTACTTGGATTGAATTGCTGTTGTGTCACGGACACCTTTATTCCTTGTAAGATTAGGTGGTAGTGTGCATGCCTGCTGCCCCCCTGCCCCTATTTCATTTATAAAAAACTCCGTGAGGGATTACTGACCTCATAGTATAAATTATGACACTTAATTTAAATTCTGCATGTACTGAATTCAACATTATTCAAAAATGATCATTCATACTCCACTTTTAACTTTCTTTTAAAGAAGCCCATTTCATTGATGGGTAGCTTTAATCATGAGAAAACTCTTCTTCATTTTGAGCTATAATCTGTTATTGGACTTACTTCAGCTCTGAAACTATTATGAAGATGACTGGTCCTTTCATAGATATCTGGCTTAAGTATTTGAACACCAGCATCATGTCTGCTCTACACCGCAAGGATAAACATGCTGGTCCCTTCAGTCATCCCTTATCTGATGCTGTTTCTCTGTCTGTCCTTCATGTTGACCACCTCTAGTCAAAACTGGTTTGTTAGAGGCCAAACTGTATATTACTCAGAACTGGACACAGTATTCTAGAAATGGTCCAACCAGACTGCACATAGTGGGATGATGGATACTGTTGATTTGGACACATTATTTGCTTTGCTTTTTGCTGTTTTTTTGTTTTGTTTTGTTTTAGTGTTACTTCACATAGATAATGTGCAGTTAACTAAATTCATTTGAGAGCTTTTGCAGGGACAGTTAGCTATTTCTCATCCTGTACTGGAAAGATTTTAAATATAGTACTTACATTTATCCCTATTAAATGTTGTCATCTTAGTCATCTGTGTTGATGGTTCCAGAGAAGGCTTTTATAGAAAGGCTTTTCTTTTAAACAATATGTCATTGTGAAAATAACATATTTCTCTCTTTAGATGCTTGGAGAGTTCCATTAAAAGTGTCAGCAGAGTTGTTGATGGTATGTCAAGTTAATAACCTTACTTTGGATATTACAATATTGTAAATATGCAGTAGGAATGGTGTATTTATAAATTTAAAATTCTTTTAGTAATTCCCTCACCTCCCACAAAATGTTCAGTATAGTGGTTTTTAATCCCAATTATTGATGATATTGTCAGTTATTCATATATATACAAATGTGAGGAAGATTGTTCCGGGGAAGTTGGAAGTTTTTTTTTCATCCCCTATCTAGTTTCTCTCATATTAGTAATTACATTAGTAATTACATTCCCTAGGGAACATCAAAGAACATCAAAGTTGGAAGTTTTTTTCCATCCCCTATGTAGTTTCTCTCATATTAGTAATTACATTCCCTAAGGAACATCAAAACAGAATAAAATCATAAGACTGCTTTATGTTTTCTTGTGTCACAGACATAAGAATTTTGAGAACAGAAGAATTTTGAGCAAAAGAAAGTTACAGTCAGACCATTTCAATAATTTTTCACTTAAGAATTTTTCTACTGTTAATTGACACCATTTAACTTCATGCTAGCATTATGAGAATAGTATTTTTACTCTTTGCTTGGTAGTAGTATAATTTAAAAGTTTAGGTTTACATACATTTTATCATATGCATTGACCTTTTTTTTTTTTTTTAAATAATGGACTTTCATGTTCGTGTATTTATTGAATATTTCATAATATCTCTATCATATAGAGAGGTAATTTAGGGTTTGTAGTCACTTTAAACAAGTGAGGAGAAGATTCTTGTTAAGATTACCAAGTAACACTAGGCCTATCTTCTGATTATTGACTTACTGACTTACTCATTTTCCAAGTCTAATCTGGAAAATGCTGGTACTCATCTGGAGTCTTTCACACAGCCTGTAGGTTGGTGTCTTGTTTACTTAATGCTACTGTACTCATACATGTATTTTTTTCTTAGCATAAACTAGCATTATGATTTTAGTAAAACTTGTCCAGCAAACATTCTCTTTCTTCGTTTGGATGAAAAACATTTTATGGTGGCTGGCTTTAAGATTAAGTTGAGAGAGAGTGATCACCACAGTTTGTCCACCCCCAAGCCTATGGCTTATATGTATATATATTTTTTCTTCTTTTGGGCTACTATATATATATATATATATATTTTTAAGAAGCATTAGATTACATAAATGTTACATAGAAAATGTACTATATTCCCATATACCACCACCACCCCCGAAGTTGTGTTAAGACCTGTGGATGTCAATTTCTCCATACCTTTGTATCAAAAATTAAAAGCTGAAAATCAAAGAGACTAGAAGGCTTGTTTACCCTATTTGTGTATCCCACTATGTGTTTCTGTCTTTGCTACCCCTACATAGTTAATTTGGAGACCTAAATGTGTTCAGATTTCTCAGCAAAAAGCCAAAACTGGAAAAGGCTTGCCTTGTTGTAGTGATGTGGAGGAGTCCAATCTAGCTGAAGCAGAAGGTTTCAGGGTTGTTTTCTTATAAAGATGGTAGTAAGAAAAAGTGTGAACCTTCTCACAAATTATTGTAAAGCTCCATGTATGTAAGGGCTAATAGGTTTCAAATATTTTATGTAGATATGCTTATATTTATTTTGGTTTCCTAGATATGGCAGCAATATTTAGAAAGTGTAAGTGGTGGTTAAGGTAAATTAATAAGATTGAGAGATGGTTGTTTTAAATAAACATTCACAAATAAGGTATCTCTTTTAAAGAACCTCTGAGTTTTCAGTTTGAAAAAGAGTTGAATAAGATAAAGGAACAGAATGGAGAAGTTGATGATGGTAGAGATCCCAAAAGGGAGAATTCTCTTCTTCCTTCTTTCTTTCTCTTGCTTGGCATGGCTTTCTGCTCCAAAGACAGGAACTCATGCTGTTTCTAGTGAATGTGGACTCTGTTCCTGAGAAGCGAGGCGTGGGTTTCAACAGCTTGTTTTGTTCTTAGTTGTACTATCAGTCTGATGATCATTTAATATCTTTTGTGCCACCTCATGGGTAAAATTTCTGTTTTAAGAATAGTCTTTTTTTTTTTTTTTTTAGGGGAGTGTAATTGTAATGGTTAAGTTTTCCAAATTCCATATTGAAACAGAAAACAAAATATTTGAAATACAAACTGTCCTGAAAAGTTAAAGGTTGAGGTCTACATATGAGATGAGGAAAGGAAGTGATGAAGATATTTTGAAGAACTGATAGGATTTGGTAAATGAAGAAGAAAAACTTAAAAATGATACAGAGGTCCTCTCTGGAATAATTAACTTCTAATCCTGACTTGCCTTGTTCAAGTTACCTTTTTAGGCAAATACTTGTTTTGTTTTGGTGAAGAGTTTGATTCTTGTGTATGATTAGTTTGATTTTTTTTGACACCTAAATCTTTTGGAAGCTCTGCTGTATTACTTGGGACATTATTGATTTAAGTAAACAATACTATTTTAATTACAGGGTTTAAGATTACCTCCCAAACTGAAACAGAATGAAGTTACTAATATCCAGCCTTCTTCCAAAAGAGCCAGGTATGGATAATCAGCTTAACTTTTTTTATGGTTGGTAATTTTCACAGGTCATTTTAGAAAATTGGCAGCAATTGGGGAAAGTTTTCACTGTAACTAGAATTTCAAAGGATTTGATTTTTGCTTAACAACTTTATCATGAATGTGTCTCATTTTATTGCTGGAGATAAATGGTGAATAATTATATAGGCCAGTATTTTTTTAATTTCTTTTTTAAAAATTGAGTATTTTTCTTTAAGCAAAATCTTACACAGAACCCCCAGTATGTAAAACATAAGCCGATGTGTTTGAAATGGGGGTGGGAGGTCTGGAATCCCAGGCTCTGAGACAACTTGTAGATCTCTAGGCCTCTGCAGGGGGCTCTTTAAACCCCTCATCTAGATGTGCTGAAAGAACATCCTTGAATGTTATATTCTCTTAGGTTTACTTCTTTGAGTTTGCCAAGTTTTGATGAGGAGGGATAAAGGAATATTACCTGTGATGGAAAAGAGGATCTGTGACCCCTTTGGAATTAGGTGTAGACACTCTCATATGTGTGGCACATTGAGTTTGGCTTGGTGTGTGTATGTATGTATCTTTTAACTACTTTTTAAATTCATCTGTTAAATACATGGTTGGTTGATAATGAAATCCTGTTAATAATTTAACTAGCAAACGATAGCAACTGGAAGAGCTAAAACAGTTTCATGTCTTCTGGTATAAAACAGCAGAGGGGTGATAGAAGACAAAGGGCTGGAACTGAAAAAAGGAGATACTTGAAGCACCGGGGACACTCCTTGGCTTATGTTGAACATGAGAAAAAGGAGAGGCCTCCGCCATTAAAGATTATTTTTAAAACTGGGTATAAAAAATGAACAGCCATTTGCAATACTTGAGCTAGCAAAATCAGTGAAATGTAAAAAGAATAACTTTGATGCTTGCCTTCTTTTTCAAGCCAAGTTTAAAAAAAATTTTAATTGAGAGGGAGTTAATTGATGAGGAGGAAAACATTCGTTTGAACCAAAAGGTATTTAATTGGATGCTTCCTTTGGAGGTTTCAGATATTCTTGTCTTTTCAGGGGGTGACTGCATAAATGCTGTTAAATCACACAGATAGTACAGGCAACTCATTGTTTTTTAAAGCTGTTAAAGCATGATAAAGCAATTAAACTCTTCTCTTGTTTTCCATAGAAAGTTTATTTTAGGTAAATAATAAAATCACTCTACTTTGTATTTATCTTGTAGGATTGAAGATATACCACCTCCCACTAAAAAGTTAACACCAGAATTGACCCCTTTTGTACTTTTTACTGGATTTGAGCCTGTCCAAGTTCAACAATATATTAAGGTAAAATTTTATTCTACTTTACATGGTAATTTTTATCAGTGTTCCTTTCTGTATATTTTTGCTTTGGGCTAGCAGTTTATTAAAATAACATTTAATCTGGAGTATCTTTTTATAGTATATTTTTATAAAGTGTTTGTAGTGATGTGGAGGAGCCCAATCTAGCTGAAATAGAGGATTTCAGGGTTGTTTTCTTATAAATATGATAGTAAGAAAAAGTGTGAGCCTTCTTGCAAAGAAGTGTTTACCTTCTCACAAAAATGAGTTGTAGTAGAATTTATGGTAATCAGTAGTTTTTTGTTAGTGGCGTTCTATACAATTATTTCATACTTGCTATCTTGGTAGAAAAATATGATTCAGTTTAGTAAGCTTCTTAAATATAAATAGAACTACTTTTACAGTCATGTAAACATTTGCAAAACTACTCAAATATATTTCCCCATTACCCACTTTCATCTGTACAATTCAGTGATAAAATACATTCACAATATTGTTATAGCATCACTACCATCCATTACCAAAACCTTTTCATCACTTCAAACAGAATCTTTTTGCCCATTAAACAGTAACTCCCTAACCTTCCCTTCCCTGGCCTCTGGTAATCTGTAATCTACTTTTTATCTTTCTGAATATTTGCATATTCTAGGTATCTCCTATAAATGAGATAATATAATATTTGTCCTTTTGTGTCTGGCCTTTTTCACTCAACATGATATCTTCAGAAGTTCATCTATGATATAGAATATATCAGAACTTCATTCCTTTTCATGGCTGAATAATAGTCCATTGTGTGTGTGTGTATAAATATAAATATATTAATATATGTATATATATATATACACACACACACACACACACCATGTTTTTTTAATCCATCTGTTGATGGACAATGGATTGCTTTCACCCTTGGCTATTGGGAATAATGCTGCTATGAACATTTGTATACATGTATCTTTTCTAGTCCTTGTTTTTAATTCTTTTGAGTATATACCTAGAAGCAGGGTTGTTGGGTCAGATGGTAGTTCTATGTCTAACTTTCTCAGGAACCACCAAACTATTTCCACAGCAGCTGCACCATTTTACATTCCCACCAACGATGTACTAAGGTTCCAGTTTCTCCACATCCTCACCACCACTTATTTTCTGGCTTTTTAAATATAACCATTCTAGCAGCTGTGAGGTGGTATCTCATGGTTTTGGTTTGCATTTCCCTAATGGCTAATAATGTTACATCCTTTCATGTGTTTGTTAGCTATTTGTATGCCACTTTTGAAGAAATGTCTACTCAAATCCTTTACCCACTTTTTAATTAAGCAGTTTGTGTTTTTGTGTTATAGGAGTTCTGTTATATATTCTATATATTAAACCTTTATCAGACACATGATTTCTAGATATTTTCTTCTATTCTGTTGGTTGTCTTTCCCTTTCTTGACAATTTACTTTGATGCACAAATTTCAAGTTTCATTCTGTAGTTGAAAGGGAAATTAGTTTTGTTGGGTGGGGTTAGGCCAAAGGGTAGTTTGTTTATGTTTTGATAATAAATAGGAAGAAAAGTTTTAATATACCTTTTGAAATAATAGCCTAAGAGATTGTGGAATTTCATTTTTGTTATTTGGGGGAAGGGGTTGTTGAGAATATCAGTATATATAATTGGTTGTAAGGAGTATAAGATTGATAGCACATTGGATATCATATATTTTTACTCAATTTTTTTTTAGGGAAAAACCAATTATAAGTGCTACTTATAAATTTAGTAGAATTTAATATATTTCCCTCTAAAATATGAGTATTGTTATTAGGAGGTCATTTTTAAAGCTATGTTCATGTATTTTCAGTCAATTTCTATGCCATCATTTTTTGAAAAATAGAGATAATTTATTCATGTCCCTCATTATTACCAATTTTAATTATGAACTCTGGGCATATTTACTCTTCACTATGAAATGAGCTGCAAAATCCTTGGGGAATTTTATTTTAATCTTAATTCATGTAGAATTGACTATAGAGTGTAAATTTTAAATTCTAATTTTTACTTTTTTCCTAAAGTTTTGTGGGTGTTGTTTTTTTTTTAATCTATCATACTGTTTTCCATGTCTTAGAATTGTATTCATAAATCTTGTCTTCAGGTAAGTATTCATCTGTATTTCACTCTATTAGTATGGCTCTCTAGAATGTTAACTTTTTCATTTCTCATCTGTTTGTAACTTTTAGAAACTCTATATTCTTGGCGGTGAGGTAGCTGAGTCTGCACAGAAATGCACACATCTTATTGCCAGCAAAGTGACGCGCACTGTCAAGTTCCTGACGGCAATTTCTGTAGTAAAGCACATCATAACTCCAGAATGGTTAGAAGAATGTTTTAAATGTCAGAAATTTATTGGTAAGTAGTTGCACCAGTACTTTTATTTTTAATGCCAAATAATATGTATAATTTTTTTTCCTTGAATTTATCTCCATCCTCGTCCCAACAAATATCTAGGCTACTGTTTATTTGCTAATTATCCATTGAAATGTGTACATTTATTTCATATCCCATTTTGATTGATAGCTTTGCTTTTTACCATGGAAATATAAAGGTCTTGGTAATTTGGGTAATATTAGGGGAAAAAATAAGCTCTGTAGCCTATCCCTGCTTTGTTGTTTTCTTATTAATATATTTTGTTTGGAAAATTGGCTTTCTAATGAGATTGTCACAATGTCATAATATGTAAATTTTCTCTTGGAAAGAAAGGTTTACTTAAATGTTCTGGCACAGTTTGATTATCACTTCATGTTCGAAGAAAATTTGTCTGCCTCCTTTTGCTTGTCCATTCTTCCAAGTACCAAAAGTGAATTCTTTTTACTAGCACACAAAAGTGAAAATCCTAATTGCAGTCACAATGTATGCATTTTGTTTTCTGTGATAGTCTAAATTATATTCTAAATGTAAAGGATGTTTTTCCCTAGAGGAATAAATATACCCAAATGTTTTTAGAGCCTTGTTAAATATTAAATGACTATAAAATCCAAATGATTTTTTTTCTACATAGAAGCTATATAGCCCAAACAAATTTGTATCTTTATTATAACAAATAATCATAATGTTATCTTTTAGATGCAGAGTTGGTGTTTATAATCCATCATCTAGTAGAACAGGAACCTAGAACCTTTCCAAAAGTGATTAGTGCCTTCCAAAACCTTTCCAAAAGTACTTCCAAAAGCTTTTCTTAGTCTTCATCTGGCCATTTATTTGGGTGAGAGCAGGGGGAAGAGACATTTTGTCCTGGTGTCAAGTTCACCACTTTGTCATTTTTTTTTTTCAGTTGGTCTCTATGCCTCAACCACAGTGGCACTAAAACGTAACTCCTTTGCTACCCCTACCAGTATGATATTGGTTAGCAACTTCTGATTTAGGGTATACACATACTTTTATGTTTTTCTGCCAGTAGTTTTCCCCGTTTTACCCTGTTGTACTCACTCTTTCTCAACTGTACCCCCTCCCTCATCAGCCCTTTAGCAGTAGAATAATATAGCTCCCAAAGGCTAAGGGCAAGCTGTGTAATCATGGAAGGAAAAAGCCAGCAGGGACACGAAAGTTCCTGTGGTCCAATTTTACAGTTGAGAAACTAAGATCCAGAAAAATACAGATACTTAAGATTGCCATTTATAGCAAAGCTATAACTAAGCTTAAAATTCCATGATTCTATATCCAAAGTAATGACATAAGAAAGACTAAATCATTAATATTATAGAAAAACACTAAATCTCCACTACAATATTTTGAGTAGTATTTCAAAATTTTCTTTTCAGTCAAAATATTAGAAAAATGTTGGTCTTAAATTTTAAAATATTGATAAAATATAAAAGATAACAATGAAGACAGAAGAAAAAATTGGAGAAATAACTACTACAAACATATTTCAGCTCCAAATTTTGTATCACGTGGAGAATTATAAAATTTAGAATGAGATAGCCTGTTTTTAATTGAAATACTGAATATGATTTCTTAGGTTTAAGGGAGTGAAATATACATGAACTTTGGGTAAATTATACATGAGCTTTTGGGAAACAGATTTTTGTACTTTTCTAGTAGCCTTTGGTCCCATTTGCTGCCTTTTTGCAAGCACCCTTTGTTTAGAGTTTTTTATTACTACTTTCTAACTTTGCTTTTCTTTTTCCTTTTCTACCTAGAAGCATGCCAATTTGGTGAAAATCAGTTTGTCAAATGACCAATTCAAATTTACAGGACAATTGTAAAAATAACAGAAAACTCATACAGAGAATTCTTAAGATTCCTGCCCCACCCTTACCCCCCAGATACCTAGATCCACCAACTTTTAACGTTTTGCCATATTTGCTGTGTCATTCTGTTAATTTAACCATCTGTCTATCCATCCATCCATCCATTTGCTAAACAAGTTATAAATATCTTGTTCCTTAAACACTTAATATTTTCATGTACATTTCCTAAGAATAAGGATATTCACTTTTATAACCACCTTAAGTACAGTTATCAAGTTCAAGAAATTTAACATTGATAAAAATTTCATGGTCTATATTTCAATTTTTTAATATTGCCCCAGTAATGTCTTTTTGTATATTTTCTCCTATAGTCCAGGATCATGTGTTGGATTTAATTGTCATTGCCTCTTTAGTCTCTTTTTTTTTTTTTTTTTTTTTTTTTAATTGTGGCAAAAGATATACTATATAAACTTTATCATCCCAACCACTCCCAAGCATACAATTCAATGGGATTAATCACATTCATAATGTTGTGCTACCCTTACTACCATCCATTACCAGAACTTTCCCATTACCCCAAACAAAAACCCTGCACCCATTATTTAAGTGGAATCATAACATCCGTCCCTTTGTATCTGATTTATTTCCTTCACAATGATGTCTTCAGGGCTCCATTTTGTAGCATGTGTCAGAACTTCATTCCTTTTAAAAGCTGAATAATGTCCCGTTATATGTATATACCACATTTTGTTTATGTGTTCATCTGCTGATGGATAGTTGGATTGCTTCTACCTTTTGATCATTGGGAGTAATGCTGCTATGAACTTTGATATACAAATATCTTTTTGAGTCCTTGTTTTTAGTTCTTTTAGGTTTATACCTAGGGTCATGTGGTAGTTCTATATTTAACTTTCTGAATAACCACCAAAGTGTTTTCCACAGTGGCTGCACCATTTTACTTTCCCAACAATGTACTAAGGTTCCAATTCCTCCATATTCTCTCCAGCATTTGTTAATTTCTGATTTTTATTTATAGCTATTCTTGTGGCTCTTAGGTGGTATCTCATTGTGGTTTTGATTTTCATTTCCTTAATGACTAATAATTTTGCATCTTTTCATAGATTTGTTGGCTACTTTGGAGAAATATCTTCTTTGGATAAGTGTCTATTCAAGACCTTTGCCCTTTTTCTTTTTTAGGAGGTACTGGGGATTGAACCCAGGACCTCGTACATGGGAAGCAGGTGCTCAACCACTGAGCTACATACGCTCCCCAATGAGAGCTGGTTTGTTTGTTTTGTTTTTAGTTGGTGCTGGGGCTTGAAACTGGGACCTCATACAGCCACTCAACCACTTGAGCTACATCTGCTCCCTGCCCATTTTTAAATTGGATTGTTTGTCTTTTTGTTGTTGAGTTCTTTATATATTGTCATTTTTTATATATTGTGGATACTAAACTGTTATCAGATATATGGTTTCCAAATATTTCCTCCCATTCTGTTGATTGTCTTTTCCCTTTGTTGAAAATGTCCTTTGATGTACAAAAGTTTTAAATTTTGATTAAGTCCAGTTTATCTATTTTTTCTTTTGTTGCTCATGCTTTTGGTGTAAAGTCTGAGAATCCATCATCTAATACACGGTCTTGAAGATAATTTGCCTATGTTTTCTTCTAAGAATTTTATAGTTAGCTCTTATATTTAGGTCATTAATCCATTTTGAGTTAGTTTTTGTATATGATGTGAGGTAGGCATCCACTTTCATTCTTTTTGCATGTGGGTATAATTTTCCCAGCACTATTTGTTGAAGAGACTATTCTTTTCCCATTGAGTGGAATTGGCACCCTTGTCAAAAATCAATTTGCGGGAAGCAGATGTGGCTCAGGAAATTGAGCTCCCACCTACCACATGGGAGGTCCCAGGTTCAGTTCCTGGTGCCTCCTAAAGAGAAGACGAGCTGACACAAAGAGTACACAGCAAATGGACACAGAGAGCAGACAGCAAGCACAAACAATGCGGGGGG
>JAQZBX010074395.1:0-14760 GCA_029593785.1 Cabassous unicinctus
AGCAGCGTTCCCAGTGTCCACTGCAGTGCCCTAGCTCACTCTTAGCACCGCCGCCCTCATGGTCAGGGTCTCCCTCCCTCAGGAAGGTCTCCACCACCCTGACCCCTCCCGTGGCTCCCCCTCCCACTCAGAGGAAAAGCCAGAGTCCTGGCCGCGTTCTCCTAGGGCTCATGCCTCTGGCCCACTAAGGTCCACCCCCACTGCACAGAGCGGCCCCCTCGGGGTCGCACCCTCCCCAGGGCAGCACTCATCTGTGACTGAGTGAAGGGGGTAGGGAGGTGAGGGCCTGGCTGTTTAGGACCCATGAGGGACACTTGGATGGACTTGCTCCACAACTCCCTGCCAGGGCTTTGTCAAATTCTCCCTCTGCCCAATCCTGCTTCCTCCTCCATTTAGCAAGTGTTGACCCCAAACTCTTCAACATTTGCTTCCTGGGAACCCAACTTGCGACACCCCATCACTTCCCATTTCCCTATCTTGATTTATTTTTCTCTGTAGAACTTATCACTATCTAACTCATGATTCCGTTTGTTTACCCAGTATTCTGCTCAAACACTTATAAAAAATTGAAGAAGAGGGAACACTCCCTAATTCTTTCTATGAGGCCAACATCACCCTCATACCAAAGCCAGATAAAGATACCACAAGAAAAGAAAGCTGCAGACTGAGATCTCTTATGAAAGAGATGCAAAAATCCTCAACAAAACAATAGCAAATTAAATCCAACAGCATATTAAAAGAATTATACACTATGATCAAGTGGGATTTACCCCAGGTATGCAAGGTTGGTTCAACACAAGAAAATCAATTGATATAATAAATTAACATTAACACATTAATGTAATACACATTAACACAATGAAGGAGAAAAAAACATTATCAGCTCAATTAATTCAAAAAGGGGACTTAACAAAATCCAGCACCACTTCTTGATAAAAACTTAGAACCTTAGGAATAGAAGGAAACTTCCTCAATACGATAAAGAGCATATATGAAAAGCCCACAGCTAACATCCTACTTAACAGTGAAAGAATGAAAGCTTTCCCTCTAAGATCAGGAACAAGACAAGGATGCCCACTGTCACCACTGCTAATCAACACTGTATTGGAAGTTCTTTCCAGAGCAATTAGGCAAGAAAAAGAAATAAAAGGCATCCAAGTTGGAAAAGAAGAAGTAAAACTTTTTGCTATTTGCAGATGACATGATCTTATATACAGAAAATCATGAAAAATCCACAACAAAGCTCCCGGAGCTAATAAATGAATTCAGCAAAGTGGTGGGATACAAGTTGAATACCCAAACACCAGTATTATTTATATACACAAGCAATGAACAATTGGAAGAAGAAATAAAGAAAAAAATTCCTTTTACAAGAGCAACTAAAAGAATCAAATATCTAGGAATAAGTCTAACCAGGATGGAAAGGACTTATACACAGAAAACTACAAAACATTGCTAAAAGAAATTAAAGAAGCCCTAACTAAATGGAAGGACATTCCATGTTCATGGATTGGAAGAGTAAATATCATTAAGATGTCTATGCTACACAAAACCATTTATAGATTCAATGCAATCCCAATCAAAATTCCAACAACCTTTTTTTTTTTCTCCAGAAATGTAAAGCCAATCATGAAATTTATATGGAAGGGGGAGTGGGTGTAGCTCAGTTGTTGAGCACCTGCTTCGAATGTATGAGGTCCAGGGTTCAATCTCTGGTACCTCCTAAAAAAAAAAAAAATATATATATATATATGGAAAAATTTTGGTACTGGATGGTGGTGATGGTAGCAAAACATTGTGAATGTAATTAGCACAAATGAATTATATATATATTTGAATGTGGTTAAATTGGGGAAATTTTAGGTTATATATGTTACTAAAACAAAAATTTAATAAAAAATACGATGGTGCACCACAGAGAATCCTAATATAAATTATGGACTATAATTAATAGTATAATTATAATAATCCAAAGTGTTAATAATAGGGAAAACTGTGTGAGTGTGGCGGGGTGTATATGAGAGCTCTATTTTCTGTGTGATTTTTCTGTAAACCTACAACTGCTCTAATGAAAAAAAAAAAGACTAAAGGAAATCAGGAACATGACAGATGAGCACAAAGAGAGTAAACATAGAGATATGGAAATTATGAAAAGGAACCAAACAGAGCTGAAGACCACAGTAACAAATTTAAAATTCCCTAAAAAGGTTTGTGGCAGTGTAATATTATTGATGAATTCTGAAAAGAAATATTGATTATGTTTGTAAACTGGTCTGTTCCTCTGGGCGTGATACCCTTTGATTGTATTAAATTCAGAGATTTCACTTTTACTTGATTAAATTAAGATTAGGGCTATGATCTGACCACATCAGTAAGATGTTGAGTCCCTGCCCCCTTGGTGGGTGGACACACACAGAAAATGACACTGCTGGAGCTCCAAGGAAAGAGCAGAGCCGTTTGCCTGATAGTTTACAGTTGGCCTTGTGGAGAGAGCAGAGCAGCTGGGCCTGGAGAGAGATGAGCCCCGGAAAGAGAGACAAGCCTTATGCCTGCCTACAACTGAGACTGGAAGAAGCTGGGCCCATGGAGCCTTAGGAGGAAGAGGAAGGCTGAACCCTCACAGAGACCGGCAGCCATCTTTCTCCAACACTTACTCTTTATGGCCTTGAGACTGTAAGCTTTTACCCCAAATAAATACCCTTTATAAAAGCCAACAGAGTTCTGGTACTTTGCATCAGTACCCCTTTGGCTGACTAATACAAGGTTCAACAGCAGATTGGAGCTGATGGAAGAATCAGAGAACTTGAAGGTAAGACAAGTGAAACCATCCTGTCTGAGGAGCAGAAAGAGAAAAGAATGAAGCAAAGTGAACAGAGCCTGAGGAACCTGTGGGACACCATCAAGTGAACCGATATACACATTGTAGGAGTCCCAGAAGGAGGAGAAGGAGAGAAAGGAGCAGAAAGAATATTCAAAGAAATAATGGCTTAAAATGTCCCCAGCTTAACAAAAGACATGAATATATACATCAAAGATGCTCAATGAACTCCAAACAGACTAAACCCAAAGAGACCCACACTGCGACCTGTTAGAAACAAACAGTTGAATGCCAAAGATAAAGAATTTTGAAAGCTGCAAGAGAGAATCAACATGTCTCATAAAGGGAGTCTCAAGAAACCACGGAAGCAAGAAGGCAGTTGGATGACATATTTAAAGTGCCAAAAACAAAATATGCCAAATAATAATCCTATATCCAGTAAAACTGTGTTCTTCAAAACAAACGTAGAATCATCATGTGACCCATATATGTTCCAAAATAATTGAAAATAGGTATGCAAACAAATACATACATATATACACACACACACACACACACACACACACACACACATAACATAAAATTCTATTCCACTGGTTAATACCTCTCTTTTTTTTGGAAGAGTCCATGAGGCATTTAATTGTATGTATCTATTACATCGCTAGAAAAAGAATCCTAGGATTTTTCCTCCTATGTATTTGTCGTGCTTCCTTTTGGTCTGTGATGCCAGCTGAGGTGGTCAGTACAATGAGACCAAACTGATGGGATGGAAGCAGATTGTTTTGCCATTTTTCTAGATCTTTAAGTTGCACATCAAATCTGGGACTGATCATTTAACCTGCCTGAGGTTCACAGAAAGTTTTCCAGCTCTGCAGCCATCAGTGATTTTACATTTGCCTATGTAACCAGGCTTCATCATCACTGTTGAAGCCGCCTGATAAGAGCCTGGAGTTCGCCTCTCTTCGGCATTGTGGACATTCTTGAGAGCATCGGCCAGGACGTTCATGGCACCAGTATGGCGGCATGGAAAGGGCTCTCTGTGGTTCTGAAGGATAATTTTGCTGAATATAGAATTCTTGGTTGCCAGTCTTTTTCTTCTAGCTTCCCTGGTTTCTGGTGAGAAATCAGTTGTTAATATTACTGAGCGTCTTAGTTTCGTAGGGCTACTGTAACAAAGCACCACAAACTAGATGGCTTAAAACAACAGAAATGTACTCATTCTGGAGCTTAGAAATCCAAAATCCAGGTGTCAGCAGGGCTGTGCAATCTCAGACATCTACTGGGGAAAAAACATGATATCTAACTTGTTGGCATGGGATTGTTCATAGTATTCCCTTAAAATCCTTTTTATTTTTTAGAGATTTATTTTATTTATTTCTCCCCACCCCCTTGTCTTTCACTTGCTGTGTCTGTTTGTCTTCCTTGTTTCTTTAGGAAGCGCTGGCAGCTGAACCCGGGACCTCTGATGTGGGAGGGAGGTGTCTAATCGCTTGAGCCACCTCTGCTCCCTGCTTTGTTGTGTCTCTCATTCTGTTTTTCCTCCCCACATCTCTTGTTGCGTCATCTTGTTGCGTCAGCTCGCTGTCTTCTTCAGGAGGCACCAGGATCTGAACCAGCGACCTCCCATGTGGTGGGCGGGAGCCCAGTCGCCTGAGACACATCTGCTTCTCCTTTTATTTCTGCAAGGGCAGTTTTAAAGTCCCTGCTTTAATTTCTAATTCTAGTAATTTGGAAAGAGGTTAGGAGCTTTCTTTTTTGTGGTCTGCTTCTTCCCTCTGGAGCTGAGGTGGGGGCAATGGCAAATTTCTCTCTGAACGGCACTCCCTTGACGGCGTTTGAGGCCGTAGTCTTAGGTTCTCGCAGCTTGCCTCCCTCTCCTGGCGCGGCGGCACCACCTCCCAAGTCAGGGGAAGGGCTGCTGAGGCCCAGTATGTGCAGCACACCACGCCCAAGGTGGAGTCTCCACTCCACACTCAGCACTGAACTTAATCTCAGCAACAGGCAGCTGGGGGCCGAATGAGAAATGCTGAGGTCCTGTTCCTCCTGGGGAAAAGCCCTCAGGCTGGGAGCTGGAGGAAGACAGAGCCCTGTGTTCTCGGCTGGAGCAATCTGGAGTGAAATCTCCGCCTTACAATGACCTAAAGGCTCTGCCTACATTTCTGATCTCTCCCTTGCTCACTCCTGGCAGGCTACATTGGCCTGCTTGCTGACTCTTAACAATCGCAGGCAGACATCTACCTCCTACCTTGCTGGTTCCCTCTGTGTGCAATGCTCTTCCCTCAGGTGAATGATCTGCCCTTGAGTATGCACTCAGCTCCTTTAGGTCTTTGCACAAATGTCATCTTCTATGGCACACTCTATGTTCTAAAGATGGCCACATCAGTATCGATCCCATTCTACATGCTCTTAAAATGTGACATTGACACTCCTTTGAGATGGGGGGAGGAGGGTCTATGTTCCCTTCGCTCTCTTTGTTTGTTTGTTTGTTTAGGTTTCTCACAGACTCATTTAATCCCTTCTCTTGAACCTAAGCAAACTTCTGTAACTGCCTTGACCAAGAGAATGGCAGAAGGGGCACTGTAATTTTGAGGCTGGGTCATAAAAGGCACTTAGTTTCCACTTGGCACTCTCTTGGAAGATGCACCTTTGGAGCCCTGGCTGCCATGTAAGAAGTCTTGCTGCTGGAGAGATTAGGGAGAGATGCTGCGGAGCCCCAGCTGTGCCAGTCTGCAGGTGTTTGGGTCTTACCTAGACCAGGTACCAGCCGTCTGAGTGGCGGAGCCTTCCAGATGATGATTCCAGCCCACACACCATGTGCCTGCAATCTCAGGAGAGACCTCAAGGCCAAACCACCCCGCTGAGAGGCTCCTGAATTCCTGGCCCATGAAACCATGACAGGGAATAATTACTGTTGTTTAAACCACTAAAGTTTGGGATTATTTGTTACATAGCCACAGAAACCAGGACACTTTCTCAGAGAGGCCTCCTCTGGCCCCTATTTAAAGCTGCAGGTCACTCCATCACCTCATAACTCTGTTTTACTTTTCTTCCCAGCACTTACCATTGCTTGATATAGTATATATTTTAATTACTTATTTTGTGTCTCCCCCACTAGGATGTCACCTCCCCAAGGATGGATTTCTTGCCTGTCTGGTTCATGGCCCAGTAACTAGATCAGGGCTTGGCACATAGTAGAGGCTTGATAAACACTTGCCAAATGAATGAATGACTATGCCTAGTAAATCTACCAACAACATACATGGAAATAATAAACACTGAAGTTGGGGTGGTGGTTAGTTAGCTCTGGAAAGTGAGGAAGAGGAAGTGTTTATCAAGGACTTACTTATGTGTGATTTCTTCTTAAAAAAAGAACTGAAGCAAATATAGCAAGATGTTCATATTTGACAAATAATGGGTTTATCACATTATCCTCTATACTGTCCATGATAAATTATTTGATAAAAACAAGATAATGTACATAACAAGGCTTTGCACAATATGGGGCACATAGTAGGTGCTTAATAAACATCTGTGTTAAGTAAAGAAGACGGGTACCTCTAGACACCCACCAGAATGGTTAAAATGAAAAAGACTGATAACACCAAGTATTGGCGAGGCTGTTAAGCAAATGGAACTCTCAAACATTATTGGTGGAATGAAAAATGATACAATCACTTTAGATAAAAGTGTGGTGGTTTCTTAAGTATACAAAATAAACTTCTACCCTATAACTCAGAAATTCCATTACTAGATATTTACCCAAGAAAAATGATTTGTACATGAATGTTCATATAGCTTTCTTTGTTGTAGCCAAAAGATGGAAGCAAACCAAAAGTCCACTAACTGTGAATAGATAACCCGTGGAGTATACTTAACAATCGAAAGGAAAGGACTGCTGATACACGTAACACCCAAAACCATTATGCTGAGAGAAAGAAGCCGTATTCAAAAGAATACAGACTATGTGATTCCGTTTATAAGAAATTCTAGAGCAGACAAAACCAATCAATGGTGAAAATAAACCAATCTTGATACCTTCCTGAAGGACAAGGCTCAACTCCCAGGGCGGGCCGGGCAGCCCCTATGCCTCATTCCTGGTTCCAGTCCTGGCTCAGACCCTCCCTCACTGAGTGGCCCTCTTTCTGGGCCTCAGTTTCCCCATCTGTGTATTCCCACAGTAGTTGTAATAGATGGGCCACACGGCTCTTCCATCCTAACACTCCAGGATTCCATGACTCACTTGCAGGCCACTGCTGCCTCAGGAGATGCCCTGTGCCAGCCTGTGGACGGCTCAGGCTTCCGTGGCATTCAGGAGGGTGAGGACGTCCCTCCTGGGCCTAGAGCTCCGACCTTAAGTGGATCTGGATGTGGCTGGATGCCAGCCACCCAATATGAGTGGGGCCGGGGCCTCCCAGGGCTCCCCCAAGACAGGCTTGGCGGGGAGGGATCTGGCGGCCCTTCATCACCTTTTGTTCCCCTGTCTCTGGGGCTTCACAAGCCAATGAAATCGCAGCTCTGAGAATAAAAGCCCCTTGTCCAGAGTTTTGGGCCCTAATCCTCTTACGTGTCACCAGCGGAAGGCCGGAGCTGGTGGCAGAAGGGCCGCTCTGATTTCCCTGCCAGCCCGTCCCTCATCCCACACTCTGGTGCCAGCCCAGTCGCATCACAAAGGGCTGGTCCCCTGGCCAAGGGGCCCCCAGATGAATGTAATTGCCTCTCAGGCCTCTGAGGGAAAAGTGATTAGACCCTGAGCTCTGGGCAGGGCTTGGATGGCCTCACAAAGTCTGCACACCCTTCCTGTCCTGAGAGCCCCGGGCCAGTTCAGAGCCCAGTGTGGCCTGGCCAGGGGTCTGCCTCCTCCCCTCGGGGCCCAGATTATTCCACAGTGTGAGTAGTCACGGGGTCTCAGGAGGCACAGGCTGAGCCCCCGCTCTTGGCTGCGACTGGCAGGGCTCTGAAGAGGCAGGTGAAGTGGCTCCCTGGCCAGGGTCTCCCCGTCTGAACAGGCAGACACCTGCGCACCAAGGGTGGCCACCCGGAGGGTATATCCGACCTGCCCCACCGGCTGGAGGAGCCAGGCCAGGCTCGGAAGTGCCAGGGATGACGGGCTGGTGACTGGGATTGGCGTGGGGGAGGGGAGGCGGCCTGGGGCCGGCATTCGGAGGGTCTGGGGAGAAGAGCTGGTGATGGGCCACCCAAGATCTGCAGTGCGGACCCTGCCCTGTAGGCCTGGGCATCTGACACGGGGGTGCATGCACCCCAGGGAGGCACGACTTCAGGAAGCCATGGGACAAACAGGGCATTTATTTGAACATTTAGTTGAGGGAGAAGTTAAGGATTTATTGTATGAGCAACATAAAATTCAATGTTTTAAAATTAAAATTAAACATTTAAAACAGCCATGAAGTAAAATGCAGTCGTGCACATTTTAAGATGAAACAAAGAGGCTTCAAAGAGCTGTGTGTTTGTGGAGAAACACCTGCTTTCTCGGTGGTGTTTTTGAGCAGAGCAGTGACATAATCAGGGCTACATTTAGACAGACCACCTTACCCACAAGCTAAGTCAATCAGATGAGGTCTCCCATCCGTCAGCGAGTGCAGCACGGAGCCTGGGGCCAGGCAGGTATTTGACTGTGTCCTAAGGGGGGCAGAATCAGATGCTTTGTGTGTCCTCAGAGCCAGGGACAAGGAGTGGAGTTTGTGTGTCCTGGGAACCGGGTCAAGAGGAAGGCCCGTGGGCGGGAGAAGGCTGGGGAAGGAATCTGAGGCAGGAGGAGTCTCTGTGCATAGAACCAGAGTTGCGAGATGCAGGTGATGACGCTTGGATGGAAGCTGGAGTGCTAGGGGGAGGCAGGGCCAGTTCTGATGCTCAGATCTGCTGCGGGGCCATCCTTGATGCCATCCGGGGCGGGGGTCCCAGGGCCGCAGTGCAGGTGGGACTCTTCCTGTCCTGGGGAAGGTGGGTTCAGCCTTCCCTGGTTCCTGAGCTGATGCCGGAAGCCCGGCAGCTCCGGTGGGTCCAGCCACATGGGCGCCCCAAAGCCTTTGCAGGAAAACACTCCTGGGCAACAGGGCTCCCTCTCTTGAGCCCACCGCTCCGCTGGGCCTGCTTGTGCCAAGGTCACCACTGACCTCCATCAGTTCTCATTCCGTATCTCCCTCGACCATGAGCCACAGCATTTCATACTGACTCGCCTTGACACAGGCATTCGCTCACTTTCCTGGTGGCCCTGCCACTTCCCTGGCCACACCCTCCCCCTCTCCTCCGCAGGCTCCCCCTCTTCCCCAGAGCTCCCCATGACAGGCCCCAGGGCTCAGGCTTGGAGGCCACAGCAGCTTGGACCTCTGTTTTAAAGATAACTACTCCGAGTGTCCTTCCTCCTCCATCACTCCCCTGAGCCACTGCTTCATCCCCTTACCCTTACCCCGCTTCATCCCCACCCTGCATGCCAAACACATCTGCACCAAAAATGCAGCTTGGAACTGAAAGCTTAAAATAAGACCTCATTGCACTTGCCATTTGCCACACTATCTACCACAGCACTTCACAGCTCTGCTGATTGATTCATCTGTCCATTCATTCATTCATCACTCATTTATTCAACCCACATGGGTTCACTTCTCCTGGGCCCCCTGAGAAATGCAGCAATGACAAGATGACCCCTTCACTGAGAAACCAGAAAATAAGCACTGAGCCCAAAGCACAGCTATTTAAAACAGAAATTTCAAAATGCCTTTCCCTAACGGATTAATAGAAACATCAAGGTTCTACCCAGGTGAGAATCTTTGAATGAACAGAGAAGAAGGTTGAGAGATAAGAAATATTGGATGTGAACATTGTCGCTGTCCTGATTTTGTGATAATCAGGGTAGGCTAAACATTCGCTATATTAGAAACCATGCATAAAAAACTAGAGTTTTTCTCCCTAGGTCTGGTTTTTAGAATGCTGGTGATAAACTAAGGCTGATTTGTTCTATGACCATCCTGTGTGGGAAAAGACTGGAGCTTTGGGTGTCTTTGGTCAACCTTAGGAGATACAGCAGGGGGGCGGATGTGGCTCGGGTGGTTGGGCATCCGTCTCCCATATGGAGGGACCTGGGTTTGACCCCTGGAACCTCCTGGTAAAAATTTAAAAAAGAAAAATAGAGAAGGCGCATGGGCCACCAGGTCCTGTGCGTGGGTGTGCCACCAGGTCCCGAGAGCCACGCAGCAAGATGGCATGGCAGGAGAGTGACACAAGGGAGAGCCAGGACGAGACGCACCGAAAAACCAGGAACATGCTGCAGACGCCTCTCTCCCACATCGGAGATTCCGAGGATTGAAAACAGGAGGAGAAGGATGAGAGGAGAGGGTGGGACACGGACACAGAGAGTTGCCCGGTGAAGGGATACAGAAACAGGAGAAACGGGGGAGGGGGGTAAAAATGGATAAAAGTAAATAAATAAATAAATCCTTAAAAAATGTACAGGGGAGGGAGATACAGACTATAGTTAGTAGTAATATTTGATGTTTCACAGCAATGCAGGGTGTTTGTGGGGGGGTGATGTGTGGGAGCCCTGTGTGATGTTATGCATGTTTGTTTTGTAAGATCACAATGTTTACTGAACCTCATAGTTTATATGTTTATGTATGGATGATATACTTCAATAAATTTAAAAAAGAAAAGAAAAGAAAAAGAAATATTGGTCTGAATATGACATCTTGAATGAGTAGCAATTTGAAATAGTCACTTCCCAGCAGGACGACGTCGATTAACTCTTCTCTGAGCTTCAGGTTTCTCTGTTTGAAAAACAGGGAAGGCAACCCCTACATGCACCCGAGAGTTGTCATGAAAATTAAAGGAAACAATGTTGTTGAGTACCCTGACAAGTACCTGTGGCAACTACTAAGTTTAATAACCAGAGTTCAATAAAGCCCAAGGAATAGAGGGTTACTGTGAAGGAATATTCTGGTTATCCAAGGGGGAAGCAGAAAGCTTTCGTGTTTCCTCATCAAACCCACGGGCACCTACACACTCCTGTTTGCAAACATGCTGGAGAGGTTGAGAAATCATGCAGCCCCGAGACAGCCTCAGCCGTGAAGGTGAGTCAGCTTGGCCGGGTACAGTGCCCTGTTATGTAATTGAACACTAATCTGCGTGTGCTGTGAAGGGATTTTGCACAAGTGGTCAACATCTACAATTGGATGACCTTGAGAAAAGGAGAGGACGCAGTCATGTGGGGGCTTCATTCACTTAGTGGATTTTTTTTTTTTTTTTGCCTTAAGAGCAAAAACAAGTTTCCCAAAGAAGGATTCTGCCTCAAGGCTGCCACATCCACTCCTGTCTGAATTCCCACACTGCCGCCCTGCCCCACAAATCTCAAATCCCTGCCCCCACGATCAATCGCAGGAGCCAATTCCTTTGTGTCTATGCGTGGTTCTGTTTCTCTGGAGGACCCTGGCTGACAAGCCTCGGGGAGGTCTGGAGCTGAAACGGCCGTCAGAGTTGTCCGGCACTGGCAGAGGTGGCCATGTCTTTAGAGTCCCGCTCTGATCAGTGTGGCCACCTGGGCCAGGCGCCTCTCAAGACTTGCTGCCGACACGCCCAGCAGCGGGGGCAGCAATCCTGCTCTCCGGAGTGCCTCTCGGCATGCGCCACGTCGGGGGTCCAGGGCAGGGCGAGGCCGCGGGGGATGAGGCTGAGGTGGCGGGCCAGCCTCCTCTCACGCAGGGCGAGCACACGCAGGAGTAGGAGTGACCGTGCGGCTGGGCCCCGAGCAGCATTCGGGAGGCTGGGGCTGGGTGACCCCCGCCTCCGCCTGAAACACTGCCAAGCTAGTGGGCTCAGGGCGTCAACTAGAGACCTAGGGACAGCAGCAGGAGCAGGGGCTTCACAGTTTATAAAGTGCTATAAACTCCCCTCCCCATCCTCTCCATCATTAGCTCGCTTGTAGCACCACTAACACTGCACCCTCATGCCGCGTTAGCCAGAGAGGGCTGTGGCCACACGTGAGACAGCCAGGCCCTGGAGCTGAGACATGATTCGTGAAGGGCTTGGCTGGCGATGAGAATGTCACACTCAACAAATGTACGGATTGCAGAGATACGAGTAGTTAGCGCATATGTGATTCTGGAGGACAGAATTGGGACTTAAAAGCATCTTAGGTTAGAAACATGAAACTTGATTTTTTGGGCCTCATAGTCAACTGTGCAAAGGAAGCAGTACATCCTCCAGGAAAATGACATCAGGGACTTTATGGGCATCGGTTCAGGGTGACTCAACAGAGGGACGCTGGTCAGAGGCAAGAAGGACCAAGCGACGTGGCCACTCAGAACCCACACCTACTTCCAAACCACACTTGGGTACCCAGAACGCCAGACACTCTTGCCCAAAAGCCCAAACCTGCTTCCTGGGGCCCTCTTCCCTAGGGATGGGGTCTGAGAGGAGGCCAAGGGGTGTGACAGAGCTGGACTAGGTGGACTCAGGTGTCTGCCTGAAATCGCTCACCTTGCAAGTGGAACCAGGTGTGGGAAAGGCAGGGGTCCTCCTCCAGCCCCTGTGCTTTCCGTAGCAGAACTCCAAGAACTTCAAGAATCCTAAATTCACACCTTGCCTCCCAGGTCATTCTGAAGGTATGAAGGTCAAGGTAGAGGTTTGCTTATGGAATGGCTTATTAGCTTGAATCATAACTTGCAAATATTCAGACGTGGGCCTCCCGAGTATCCAGTCCTGGGCCTGGAGTGTTGGTGCGGGCCTGGGGCAAGCGGGCCCGGTGTGTCCCTCTGGGCTAAGCAACACTCAGAGACAGAGACCCCTTCTGGGCCCACCTGGGATATCCTAAGAAGCGCACCCACCACAACGGCTGAAGGAGAACAGCAGGTTCAGGCACAGGATTCTGGTTGCCTTTTGGCCCTGAAAAGACCATTAATGAAAAAAAAAGGAGACTTACTGATTCATTCTGAGTGCTCAGAGAGTAGACGTGGGACCAGAGAGGCAGGGAAGCTCAATAGAAAGATGACCCACCTAACGAAAGATGGCAGAGAGGGAGCACAAAAGGAACAGGCCATCTTGGTGGGGGAGGGGGCAGGGAGGTCCTTCTTCCTGGAGGAAGTCCAGCTCAGGATCTTTGAGGATTTTCTAGAGGTGATTGCAGCCACAGAGGACCACAGACAGCTGATAGTTAAGCTCTTCCCTGCCCTGAGAGTCTCTGAGTTTTACAGATGAAAGGCATGTTGCAAGCCTCTCAGAGACAAGGTTTGTCTCCCTGGTTCCTGCCATCAAGCAACTGAAAACTCTTTCCATTTTACAGAGAGAGTAAATCAAGGCACAGGCCAGGGAAGTCCCCACAGAACCCAGCAACCCCGCTATGCTTCACGGGCACCTCCCGGGCAGGTCTCATCTGCTTTCCAGGGGTTTGGCAGGGCCTCTGGGGGTGTGGCTGCCCCTCACACGGACACTCTCATGAATACCATTGTCCTGTGCCTGGTGCTGGCAGTGCCTGGGCGGCCATGGGAGCCCAAGGGAAGTGTTTTTTTCCTGTGGGAACTCAGTCCAGTTGCCAGCAGAGTGGCCTTGTTGTGGCCTTGGGCAAGGACCCGGTCTGCCCCAGGGGTTCTGTTTCTCCATCTGTAGAACAAGAGTGAACTTCTGCCCTGGCTGGCTACAGAGCCAGGAAGCGCCCTCGCCTCCTTGAGAGGGCGAAGCTGCCGCCAGAGTAAAGACGAGAAGCGGGGCCTGCCGCGTCCCCAGAGAAGCCCAATTAGAGCAGCGCGCCTTTCCCACCAGAGCTCTGGCCGCCCCTCAAAGCCAGCCGCGTGGGCCGGGTGCGGCAGGCTGGGTGATGAATGACGGCAGCTCTACCGCGCACTGGGCCTGGCCTCGGGGACGTCAAAGGGGCACACGCAGTGCCAGGGGGAAGAAGGCCAGCCGCTTTCTTCTGCAGGGGAGAGCCGCGGGAGCCAGCAGCGGGAGCACCGGCAACAAGGGGCAGAGCCGACAAGGGGCCGCACTCTGGAGGGCTCCTGAGGCCTCTGCACAGGCCTCCCCTGGGGGTCCCGGGGAGGGGGCTTCTGCAGCTTCCAGAGATGGGCTCACGCCACAGGCCCCCTCGACGCACACCTGCGGCTCAGTGCTCTTCCAGACCCGCAGGCTATGGAAGCAACGAAAGACTACCCTGTCCTAAAGCAGCCAGAGCCTGCCATTACCCATTCATTCATTCATTCCTTTGTTGACTCTTGCATCCAACAAAGAAGGTGCCTACTGAGTGCTTGGGGCCAGGCCACTGAACAAGACAGGTCCCTGCATTCAAAAATTTATATTCCACAGAAGCCAGGCAGAAAACAGGTAAATCACTAAGTAAAAAGCACAGAAAGGCAACAGAGAGGTTTGGACACTGCCTCTGGAGGCAGAAGGCCTGGGTTTGAGTTGCAGCTCTGAATATTACTATGTGACCACGAGGAAGCTACTTAACCCCTTTGTGCCTGGACTTCCTTCTCTGTACAGTGGGGATAATAAAAGTATCTCACACAGGGTGGTTACAAGGATTAAATAAGTGGAAATTCAGAATATTTGTAAAGCACTTCAAACTGTACCTGGCATATAGTAAACACTATATAAGTATTTGTTAAATAAGAAATAAAAGCAGTTTCTGATAGTGATAAATGCTGTGAAGGACCTAGCTGGAAGAGTTTGAGAATGTGGGGTGGGGTGGGATGATATATTAGAGAAGGTAAAAGAGCAGTTGGAATGCTTTTGGATTCAAGTAACAAGAAATCCGACATGGATGAATATGGAGGACATTATGCTGAGTGAAGCAAGCCAGACACAAAAGGACAAATACTGTATGAATGCGTTACTATGAACTAAATATATTGTGTAGCATATTGTTTGATCCACAAAAAAATTTACTTTTTAGTTTTTAATTGTTTATATTTTTGATTATTAAATGTACAAATAAAGTTAAG
>JAQZBX010074396.1:0-14757 GCA_029593785.1 Cabassous unicinctus
CATTCTTCCTAGCACAGCTCAGCCCGGTGTCCCCCAAGAGGCTAAAGAAGAGGTCTGCCAATCTCTCCAGCATCCATTCAAGTCCAGCTCTCTCCTGATTATCAATAGACCCAGTCTCATTCCTATTAAGTTCTGGGCCTGTGGGCCTCTGCTGTTTGCATATTGTAAGTAGTAGTCATCATCATTGTAGTAGTAATAATAATAATTTATGGAATAGCAACTCTAACCAAGGTACTTTACACAGATTATCTCATTTAACCTTCAAAAGCCTTACAAAAAGAGGCAATTTTATTCCCATCTTACAGAAAACTCTGAATTTAAAAGAGGTGAAGCAA
Source organism: Cabassous unicinctus (assembly GCA_029593785.1). Lineage (NCBI taxonomy): Eukaryota > Metazoa > Chordata > Mammalia > Cingulata > Chlamyphoridae > Cabassous > Cabassous unicinctus. The sequence continues at coordinate 336 of JAQZBX010074396.1, forward strand.
TTTACCCAAGGTCTTAGGGACAGTTACAAATGGCAGAGCTAGAGTTCAGGACCAGGCCTGCCTAACTCCAAAGATCCCTGTCCCTTCTGCACATTCCCCAGCATCCCTGACATAGCACACTGTGGCTCGGCACTCCTCACACCCCCTTTCTGCAGATGGTCCTACTGATGCATTTGCACAGTGGGGCGGGCGGGGACAGAGAGGGACAGAAGGATGCCGGCGAGGTAACTGTGCACTCCCTTCCCAATGAACAACTGGAGGCTGTTTTGAAATTCCACCAGGCAAAGCCAGCTGCATATGTCCCCTGGCCCTGACTGGCCACCCAGAGGGAGGCAAAGGCTTTTGCTGGGTTGGGGGAGTGACGGGACCTTTCCTAGGGGGTCATTCACAAGTGCTATCCTTTATTTTTCCTTTTCAGACTGTAAATACACTGTACATGAACGCTGTGTATCCAAAAACATTCCTGGGTGTGTGAAAACGTACTCAAAAGCCAAAAGGGGTGGCGAGGTTAGTGATGCCTATTGCTTTGTTCTATTGCATGCCAAGACCCAAGCAACATGACCATCACCACAGACTCCTGGCCAGAAAGGGGCTTTGAGAGCTTCATCAAGTCCCTTCTCTGCCTTGAGGACCACCCTAAACCATCCCATTCATCCATCCATTCAGCATCTCCCCAGTGCCTTCCGTGTGCTAGGAGGTACACATCTAGAGGGAGAGACAGAGGAGCAAACAAAGAGTAGTGAGATATGTACTCTACTAGGGCTATGTGGAACATACAGTTGAGGCACAAAGGAGGAAGTCAGGAAAGTTTTCACAAAGGAGGTGGCATTTAAGTTGAGTCTTGAACCAAAATCTGGAGGACTTTACTAGGTGTCGTGGAGGACAAGGCAGTCCAGGCAGAAGGAACCATGTGCAAATGCATGGAAACATGGCTATTCTTGGATCTACACTTAGTGGGGTGTGGCTGGAACAGAAGCTGCTCAAAGGGAAGTGGCAGGAGATGAGCTCAGATCCAGCCAGGGAGAGTCTTGTGAGGCTAGCTGAGGAGTTGCAGAGGAGTTTCCTGCACAGCTAGGGGGACACTGGTAGCTTTGAGCACATGGATAGCATGAATGGGATTGCAAATTGGGTTAATCACACTGACATGGGGCAGGAGAGAGACCGGAGAGAAAAACTCTTCCAACAGTTCAGGGAAAAGTAATGTAGTGCTGAGGGTCCAACCAGGCCTGGGCCCACATTCACCCCATGCTCTGATAAGCTCGCTGTTGTGGCCCTTTGCTAACGTGATGTCAGGTCGTTCTGGCTAAGTATTTCTACTTACCACTCAGGCTAAGGAATAGGAAGTGAAGGGAGAGTTTGAGGGAGAATTTGAAGGTAGCACCTCCAGGGACTGGTGATCAGGATGTAGGCCATGAGAGGGGAAGAGGTCAGGAATGGCTCCCGTGTTTCCAACTTGGCCATGGGTGGTGCCATTCACTGAGTCTGGAAATAGGCTGTCCTTAAAATTAGCAGGGGAAGGTACTTTGAGTTCCTGCAGAGGGAGATTCCATCGAGGAATCTGAGTCAGGAGATGGTTTGCAGATGGGAGTGGTACCAGCCCTACCCAAAAGGGCCCCTGAGCAAGAAGGGCACCTCCAGGGACCAGCATGCATGCCCCATCAAGACCCCGCATGGCCGCCTGTCCCCCTCCCGCACCACACCCATACACACTGCCTTCCATGCTCACGCCTCTCCCCAGGACACACAGTGCAGTGTGGGGCCCAGGCCCTACCCCGGCCCTCTGGAGGAAGGTGGCTGAGGGGCCAGCTGGGCACATGCACAACCTTTGGAGCCAACAGGTCCCAGAAGAGGTTGGTAAAGGCAAGGTGGTGTCAGGGAAACAACCCCGGACTCGGAGTGAGAAAATCTGGCTGAGTCCCTGCCGGGCCGCTTATCAGCCACCTCATCTTGGGCCAGTCACTTAACCTCTCCAAAGCCTCAGGTTTTTTTCCTCTGCAAAATGGAAATAATAATTCAGAGCAAATTCAATGAGACAATGTAGATGGCAAATTGATTAGCAAACTGGGCTCTTTACACCCTCAGGAATACGTGGCATAAAGTGAGACGCTACAGGTAAATAAAACATTTCTAAAGGGACAAGTTTACCAAAACCACTGGGGGAGGGGAGGAAGTTAAGTATCTTAATTACTAAGTAATTTAAACCCGTTATTTTTATTTGATACGAACATGGATAATATCATGAAAATATTTCATGCACTTTTAATATTATATTTAATATTTGTCCCCAGGTTTCTCACAGCCCATATCCATTTCCTTCTTCTGTTAGAGATATCTTGGTGGAAAGTTTTGAGAAGTCCTGTAGAATTCCAGGAGGGGAGAACTGAAGGCTCAGGCCTCCAGATATTGGTGCCATAGGTCAGTCACTGTCACTTTGGCTGCATCTCAACCTTAGACACACATATTCCTGCTGCTTCCCAAGTTCCTGGGCTTCCCTGGTGGTATCTCCTGGCCAGGGAACAGGTGCCACCAGCTCCACAGGGAACAGGTATGAAAGCCATGGGCTGACCCTCACTAATTTCTTTAGGACTTTTTGCCTAACTTCTTCTTATAGTGCTTCTCAATCCAGGGCACTTTAAAACACTTTAATGATGGATCCTACTCCAGAGACTCTAAGCTATTTGGTCTGGAGTGTGGGCTGGGCATTAGGGCTTCTAGAAGCTCCCCAAATGGTTCTACTGGGCAGCCGAGGCTGAGTGCCACTGGCCTCTAGAAGATGGGAGGGTGAAGGAGGTTAACCTTCAGTGGGCAGCTCCACAGGGCTGGAGCCATGCCAGGGCGGCCATCCCAAGTGTGCTATCCCATTTAGTCTTCTCAGCCACCCCAGAGGTGGGACTTATTATGCCAATTTTTACATGTGAAGGACCTGAGACTCAGAGAGGTTCAGGAACTGGCCAAAGGTCACCCTGCTGCAGAGTGGGAGGTCAGTGACCTCAACCTCAGTCCTCCTGTGTTTCCCTGCACTGCGCTGCCTTCCAGAAAAGGTCATACACGGGCCCACTGCTCTTCAGAGAGTTCTGCAAGACAGACAGATGTACTACCCAATAAGGTGCTTCTCAGAGGCTTGATTGCCAGAGTGAACAAGCTATTTAAAGCACAGACAGAGTGGTTTTTCACATATCTTGATTAGCATGATGGCAGTTAGGCAGAGAGGGATCATGTCAGTGCAATTCAGCAAAGCAACCCAGCATCCACGGCACAGGAAACAACCCCCTCCCTATGCTCCTCCCAGACTTTCCTCTCCCGGCCAGGGCCTTGGGACGTGGTTCTGCGGCCTTCCCTGGTATCCTCCGCTTCCCTCCCGCAGGTGATGCAGCACGCATGGGTGGAAGGGAACTCCTCCGTCAAGTGTGACCGGTGCCACAAAAGTATCAAGTGCTACCAGAGTGTCACCGCGCGGCACTGCGTGTGGTGCCGGATGACGGTGGGTTGGCACCCAGGATAGCCCTGGTTCTTCTCAGTGTTTTTGTTTTTTTGGTTTTTTGGTTTTTGCTCTAGCTGTTGCAAGAGGGCAGTGGGCTTCCTGCCAGAGGGCACGAGCAGAGCCAGGGCAGCGAGGCTGGAGAGGGCTCCAGAGCCCCCATTCAACGCCCTGAATCTTATAGTGCCTCCAAATATCCACCAAGAAGCCCAGAGAAAGGGCGCCCCCAAAACCAGAGATGCTTAGGAAGAAGCTGACCAGTCCATTGTCTGTGGCTGGGCCATGAACTTCCTTCATCTGGGCATCCTCTGATGCTGTGGTCACTGAGTAGGAGTGACCTTCAACACCAGAATCCCTGCTGTCCAAGGCACCAGAGGAAGGGGCACCTGCCCAAAGGCATCTTTCTTACAGCAGCCCCACTGCGTTGGCCAGAGTCCTGTACCTGTGACCACCAGCCACAGCAAATTCTCCCTGGGAAACCTGGAGCCTCACTAGCGGCCACTGAGCTCCCTCACCTGCCTGCTAAAGCAAACTCAGCGCTGTGCCTTGTCCCTTTGACCAGAGAACCTCAGAAAGGAGATGTCTCCAAATCACGGCAGAGCTCTCAAAATGCAGAGGTTGAGTCATGGGGTTTACTTCCAGCCTCCCAACAGTTGTTCAATGAGACCTCCTTCCTCTCTGAGTCTCAGAGCCTGGGACCAAATATCCAAAGGGGGCTCCAAAATTCACATGGTAGTGCCAAGCTGAAGGGCTGCAGAACTGCTCATGACCGTTTCACTCCAGCTGTCATGGGCAGCACTTTGGTCTCCTTCCTCTGCCCTCAGCCAGCTTGGCACCCCCAACTATACACACACACACATACAGAGTAGATTATACTGCCAAAGCCAGCAGCTCATCAGGATTTGGGAGAGCACTAAATAACTGGCCTCCCCAGTAAACCTCCAAACTCCTGCCTGATGTTTCCTTGATCACTTTCACTCACTCTTATCTTCACTTTTTTCTCCAGTTTCACCGAAAATGTGAATTATCAACACTGTGTGATGGTGGAGAACTCAGAGACCATATTTTGTTGCCCACTTCAATATGCCCCATCACCCGGGTAAGTGCTCCTGCCCCTGCCAGGCCTCTGGCTCCTCCCAGCTCACGTGTCAGATTCAGGCAGCATTCAGACATTTGCTTCCCTCAGGGGACTTCCCCAGACAACTCTTAGGTTTTATGTTTTCAGCACAAGTTTAGCAGAGGTCAGTGCTGTACCAGCAGATGTGAGAGAACCTCTGTGGCTGAACTGGTGCCCGGTGCTGGCCTCCAGAAGGCTCCGAAATGGCCCATCGAGGAAAACGCATCCTTCCTGAACACCTTGTGGGCAGAACACAGCTCAAAGATCCACAGTCTCCACCTGCACATGGACAAGCCTCCCAGGCCCCCCTCATCCCTTGCCAACCTCTCCCCTGTGTCCAGACACAGATTTCCCTCTGCCTTGAAGATGTCCACTTGGGTGTCTCAGCCCCATTTGACAATGAAAACATAGCAAACTTAAACTCCTTTTATACCCACCTGAAATTTTCTCTAGTCATCTCCCCATTGACTAGACCAGCCACTCTTTTCTCATAAAAAACCTAAGAAAAATCACCCCTTTGGAAAACCTTTTGGCAATATCTACTAAGTTGAAAATACACAAACTTTATGACCCAATGATTCCCATCCTGTGAATCTACCTGAGAGATATGAGTATTTATTCCACCAAAAGACATATACAAGCCTGTTCATAGCAGTGTTTTTCATAATAGCCAAAACCTGGGAAAAAAGCTAAATATCCATTAACAGGAGAATGTATCAATACATTGAGGTATAATCATATAATGGGGTACTACATTGCACTATAAAAGAACAAACCATGCTAGATGCAAAAACACAGAGAATCTCAAAGTCATAGTGTTGAGTAAATGAATCTAGACTTAAAAAAAAAGACGTGCTTTATTCTTTAATTTATAGGAAATTCAAACAGTACACAAAATCCATATGGTGCCAGAAGTCAGAACAGGATTACATTTGAAGTGGTCATAGTTACAAGGTCATATACATGTGCAAAACTTCCTCTAGCTGTACACTTGAGCATTTTACTGTATGTGTGATAAGCCTCAACAATATAAAAAAATAAACATTGAAAAAACTAATAAAACTAAGAAAAATGGCTTGCTCGATATCGCATTAGATAGTGCAAAGCAGAGAAGCCAGACCTAAGACCCTCCTTCTCGGAGCTCAAGCTACTAAATCAACACACCAGATTTCTGCTGATTTCAGTGTTTACTCCCTTGTGTCCCTTACCAACATTTCAGAGTTAAAGTGAGAATAAGTGTGACCCAGGCCCTGGAAAAACCCACAGAGGAACATTCCTTTTTAGAAACGCAAAGCTCCCACCTTTCTGGCTTTCTATTTTTGCTTCTGATCTCTTTCTTTTATATTAGCTATTTGTTTTTCAAAAGATGCTTGTCTTTCCTCTCTTCTCACAGGACAGGCAAGGTGGGAAGTCAGATGGCAGCGTGGCAGCCAAGGGCGAAATTGTCATGCAGGTACCTACCTTCATGATAACCTGAGTCTGAATCACTCATTATAAGTTAGTCCAAGGCTGTTGCAGGAAGGACAGACTTTGGGTTCCAGAGAAATACATCTCATCATTTGCTTTCTCATCTGATCAAGTGTACCAAGCAGGAGGACACTTTATATCTGGCCTCTGGAATTACCTTTGATGGCCACACTGCAGACGATTGGTGAGAAGGGAGACTGACAGATCCCACTGCCAACCTAATTAGCTTTGTCACCTTCCTTAAGAACAAGTTGCATTAAACTTCCATTTGCAAACCTCTTAAATAATAACAAAAGTGTGGCCTAAAAAAGAGACAACGGGTTTTCCAAGATTGCCAAACTGTCCCCAGAACATGATCTGCCAAAATGAAGGCTAACCAGATATGAAAGTCCCTCTTAATTTTTAAATGTATGTCTAAGAACCTATCAATTTGGTTCTTTACTTGAGCTCACCAATGAACATCTTTTCTTTGTGCCTTCCATAAAGTTCCGGGAAACAATAGAAAGATGACCTGGTGAGATACAAAGAGAAAAAGAAATAGATAAGGAGGGCCTCCTCCCCTCTGCTTCTTAACTAAGGGACCAAACAATCCCTACACTGCCCATCTGTAAGATTAAACAAGAATATGCAGACTAGTGTGCTTTGAAATTTAAAATGTAAGAGATAATGATGGGGAAATTCTTAATAGGTGGGAAAGCTCTAGACACCCAGAACATAAAGTCAGGTGGATCATGCCTTTGAGGTATACCAGTTGCTTACAATGGGCATTCATCAGATTGTCCTGGCATCTATTCTGATTGGACCATGCCCATGCTGTACTAGTTGTTCAATATTTTGAATATCGCCCCAGAGGTAAGTAAGGGATTACTACTCAGGCTCCAAGATGCTTCTGGGTGTCACATAGGCAGTCATCCTGAGCAAATAAGAGAGAATTCTTAGAATATCATCAGGAAGGCTTCTGTCCTTTTCAAAGAAGGTGGCACTGTGTCTGATGGATTTTTAGTTTGCGATCTGGAAAAGCAGATACGCTGATACAGAGATGCACTCTGCTTCATAGTTAGTGTGTTCTTCATCTGGTCCACAAATATCGAGCACCCTCTTCTGTGTCTAGTACTTTGGGGGTCCTTGGTAGGAGGGTCATACACATGTTCCCGCCCCCCTCCTGTGGCATTTATAATCAGTTGAGGTTTTGAGACACTTACTTAAGAAAGTAAAGCAAACAAAAACAACAAAAAACAAACAAAATACACATTTTTGGCACAATTGTTTTAGTTAACAGTGATCAAGGAAAACTTCATAGAGGAGGTGGCTCTTGAACTAGGCCTTGACAGACAAGAAGTATTTGAAGATGTCGTAAAGGAGGAAGTAGGCATGTCGGGTCATAGAACAAGAGAAGAAAACAGTATTAGCAAAGGCACAGGGAGGAAATGCACGAGACAGACTCGTAGAGGAATGAAGACCACGGCTCAGCCGGCACTGCAGCCGGGCACTGGGAGTGATGGAGAGATAACAGTGAGGTGGGGCTGGACTGGCAGAACCTTGAATGCCAAATGAAGAGATGTAGATTCTGTCCTCTGGGCAACAAGTTGCCACTAAAGGTCTCTGAGCAGGAGTGGCATGTCCAACGTGGTATCATAAAAAGAAGGAACTGTGTGGGGCAGCATACAGGCCCAATCTGGGGGTGGGGAGTGGGGGAGGCCTGAGCAGCATGGGGACTGGGCAGGTGTAGAAAGAGGCTGCCAGCGAGAAAGGGACATTCCAGGGCTCACTTTATGGGAAAAGAAGGTAGCTCATGTTTGGTACATGTGCTGATGGGGAGATATCCAGTTGAAGGTACCCACTGGACAGTGAAGAAATGTGGGACCAGGGCTCAGGAGGAAAACTGGGGCAGGAAATGAAGGCTTAGACGGTGCCAGAGTAGACATGATGGTTAACTCCATGAGAATTATTTAATTTATATGTGTAAGCACACGGTCATACCTTCTAAGATTGTATTCATTTGTATCCTTCACAAAATATAATGTTCTGCTGTGGACACAACTCCATACCACTGTTGAATAAGTTAAAGCTATGGCACTATTGCCCCATCTCTGATCCTGTTCTCAAACCCCTGTTGCCATTAACACTACTTAAAGGCCACTCAAACTGGAGATGCTGAGCAGTTTAGCTCCCCAGAAAAATCAGCCAGTGGACAAAGAGCTACCTCTTCAACCTCTTCTCCAGGCTAGGGCTGCTTCCCTTGCACCTCTCCCAGAAGCTGGCTTGGCCTCAACTGTCATCTCATCCCTCTATTGGACCAAACAGAGCTAATTTCTTTTTCTTTTATCTTTCAAGTATAAGATCATCCCCACCCCAGGGACCCACCCCCTGCTGGTCTTGGTGAACCCCAAGAGTGGAGGGAGACAAGGAGAAAGGTATGTTCTCTTCTGTTTCAAAATGGAAAAGCTAGGACAGCCTCACTGGGGCCCTTTCCTCCCATCAACCATAGCACAGAGGGCTGCGGAGACAGGCAGACCTGAGTTCAAACCAGCCCTACCACTTACCACTTTATGTGACCTGGTCCAAGTGACTTGGCCACTCTCTGCCTCAGCTTCCTCCTCTGGAAAATGGAGAAAGTAATAATTTCTACTTTCATAGTGTTGTGAGGATGAAAAGAGACAAAGTGCTTGGGTCAGTGCCTGTCACATGAGCCGTAAGTAAGGCTTCTAGGATCAGACTAAGTTCTGAGATGCCTGTTTTTCCCCTAGTCCCCCAAATCTTTTCTTGATTTAAGAGCTGTGGCAGGACTCACCTGATTGGGACCTCCTGGCCTATCCCCACCCATGAGAAGCTAGAGCAGCCACCTTATCGGTGGATGGAGGCTGTTGAACAGAGTGAGAGGAGAGAAGGAGAATGTGGCAAAGCAGCTTCTGCCTCCAGTCCTGTTCGGCTCTGGAGTAATGAGCAGATAACATGGTGATCTGGCATCCAGGTTAGAAAAATAATAATAGGTAGAGTGAGAATGAGAAGGACCATACTCCAGTCCAAGTGGCAGGACACCTCCTTCACTAACCTAACCAGTCTCAAGCAGGACCCTTGAAACCAGCCTAGATGTGGTCACTGTCCCTCAGCTCTCCCCTGCCCCAATCCCACCTCCTGCATTTCCTTCTGAGCCCAGAACACCGAGGGAGACCCTTGAATAGCCCACAAAGGGCAGAATTAGAATTGTAGTACCTAGAATATAAGGGACATTTGAGAGGTCTCTACAGAGAAAAGGCTGTAGAAGAATGGAAGTTCTGGTCTCTGGGTTTCTCTGCCCTGGTTCTTGGGGTTGGGGGCTGAAGTATTGCATGGTGGGGTAGCCTTGAACCAGAGGGTAAAGACTTGGATGAGCCTGGGTGGACCTGGGACTTCAGAGTCTGGCAGACCTGTGTGCAATCTTCTCCCCTTTATGATTTGAATGGACCCTTGTTCCCACCATCGATGGGCTTCAAAGGTGTTCGCCCTTCTGTGTCTTCTCATGGTGATATTCTCCTTCTCTGTCTCTCTGCTACCCCTTTCTTTTTTTTTTTTTTCCATAGAATTCTTCGGAAATTCCACTATCTGCTCAACCCAAAACAAGTGTTCAACCTGGACAATGGAGGGCCTACTTCAGGGTATGGAGATACAATCTTTCTTCCTACCTCTTTTTTCCCTCTTTTCTCTCTGAAGAAGCTGCCTTCTTTTGTTCCCTCTTTTTGTCTCTTTCATCTTCAGACCCATCATTTCTACCATTTTACTCCCTTTCTCCTCCTTTCTCATATCCTCCTGGAGATGCTCAGGAACACCCATACAGTAAGCTCTGGGAAGTGGCCTTTTGTACCTTCTCCCAGAAAAAGTTGTTGATTTTGTAAGAGGGAAACACTGCATATGTCATTCATTTGGTTGATAGGAGGGGCAGATTGGTAAATTATTTAAATTATTTGCAAGGCTTTGTTAGCTGGTATCTTCATATTGAATCAGGGAAGAGGAAGGAGTTTTCTTTTCACTGTCCGTCAGCAGATCAGAAATCGATACTGCGGACTCACAGTTCTGCTGTGTGTTCTGTTGTGGGGGGCATTTGAGGATCAAGACAATCTTGCATTCAATGAAATTACTTTTATTCTTTTCCAGATTACCCAATTTGGAGGTTGTTAAGCTCCCCCTTGGCCCTTCTCTTCCTGCCATTTGCCTATTGACTGTTTGAAGAGAGGGCGGGCAATGAGGGGACAAGGCACCCCCTTTCAACTTGACTGCAGTACTCGTCAACATCTGGTGGGAGATGCTGATCTTTGTGTTAGTGGCTACCATGATAAATCCTGGGTGCCTGTAATCAGAAGCCCCTCCGACATCAGGGCTAGAAGGCATGGAAAGACGGGGCTCCTTACCAGTGAGAGGCCAGTGCCCTAGAGACGCCCACTGGCCAGCCCCAGCGCTGTCTCGGCGCCTTGTCCTGGGATCTGCACACACTGGGCTGGGCTTTGCCAGCATGCATCCACTTTGTCCAGCCTCCTAACCTGTCATTTCTACTCTGAGTTCAGCAAGACTCCTCAAAAGGGCAAGAGTAAGGGCTCTAAAAAGGGAATCTGTCTCTGTCTTCGATTTTCTGGCACAGAGCTGTTATTTATGGCAATGGCTGGGCAAGACCCAGTGAAAGAAAGAAGCATGAGTGCAGATTCAGCACCCCTGCCATGATGTACCAGTAAGACTCGTTTCAAAATAGAGAGCACCCATACTGCTGTAGTTGCTACCAAGGCCACCATGGTTGCTAATTTCTATGGTATAACCTGGCCTTGTGACCGAGCAGCCCACAAATACGTCTGCCAGCCCACTCTTTTCTAGGGCATTTCAGTACTTGCATACAGTCCTCTGGCTTAACCTCATCCATCCTAAATTGATTTTGCCCTGGATGACAAGCCAGGTGGCTACTTCCAGGCCAGAGGTGCCCTGAGTATCTTTGATGTGAGTGTCCACCTGTGATCAGACAGGCTGTCCACCTATGGAACTTGCATTCAAAATTCACTTCCTATAGAAGTGCAGAGTTCAGCATGAGAAGGGCAGAAAGGAAATATTCATTTGCCCATGCGTTCATCAATGACTCAGAAAGCCCCAGGTGTCTCGTCAGACCACCAGGATGGGCAGAGAGGAATTATGAGCTTCAGCTGCCCAAGTGCCGCCCAAGGAGTTCACAGGTCACATTTGTTCCAAAGCAGAGGCTCTTACCCTCTTGGGTGCCAGGACCCCCTTTGGCAGTCTGGGAAAGCCTATGGACTCCTTCTCAGAGTAACATTTTCAATGCATTAATGAAATGTATATGATTACCAAGGAAACTAATTATACTGAAAAATGATTATCAAAATGTTAAAAATATATATATTCGTGATGTAAGAATAGACGTGCCTTACGAGTATATTAAACAAGGTCCAGAGGTGGGTCTAATAACCACTGTAAATTCAAGGTTGTAATAAGCTTAAACAATATTATGGGATATCTTCCATATCTATAATAAACTATTAAAATATCTGTGTTTTCAAAAGCTGACAAAGTCACAGGTGTTATTAATAACTCTGATTTGTTGCCTACATTCGTAATTGAAGAAATTGCTAAATTTCAGTTAGAAGTTAGAGAAAGTAAGAATGTAACATTTTCCTCCTCCATGTTCATGGCCCTCTGAACTCCAGCCACAGATCCCTTTGGAGGGCCATGAACCCTGCTCTAAAGGGTTAAAGCTCCAGAGGGAGAAGTGCTTTCTCTCTCTCACTGTCCTTAGCTCTGGGCACTCAGAGGACAGGGTGAATATTCCACCGGATCAGTGCATCTCACAAGGGAGGTTGTGAGGAAAGAGCAGGCCTGGGCACTGGAAAGAGGTCAAAACTTTGAGGGTTAGTTGTCTCGGTGCCAAAATGTACAAACTATGGATTCCTCTGCACAAAGAATGGAGAGTTTCTAGAAAACCATTTTCTGTTTGTGTTGCGTGTTGAGTCAGATTCTGCCTATTCGGCATTGCTCCTGGGAACTTTCCTCCACACTCAATGGCACTGCTTAGGAAGCTCTGGTTTCAGAACATTAAGTGGCCCATCAACCTTGACAGGAACCAAGGTCTTAACACACTCCCAGGGAACAAGGGCAACTCTGACTCAGTGAGTGTCAAATGTCAGCCACAACCCAGTAAACAGGACCATTTTGGACTTTCTTCTACTTCCCAGATTGAACTTTTTCCGTGATACTCCAGACTTCCGTGTTTTGGCCTGCGGAGGAGATGGGACAGTTGGCTGGATTTTGGACTGCATTGGTAAGAAAGTGCTGGGAGGGCCTTTGCAGTTTATTTTTAGTACGTATATTTTAAGTCAGCGGAAGGCAATAAAAAAAGAGAGAAATGGAAACATGTTTTGTTCATCTCTGTATCCATCTTTAGACCAATGCTTGACTATGTGCTTTTGATTTAAAAAGTAGTAATAAAGAAATAAGCCAATGGAAAGGTTCCTACAGGTACAGATCGAACAGTTTTGTTTTAGGCTTTGCCTCAGTTATGTATCTGTCATGACCAGGGTTGAGTCAGACAGGGGGAGGCCAGGACTGGGTTCCAGGCAGATTCATGGTGTTGGAAAGACCAGAGAGCGAAGCATAGATACACTGGTAAGAATGCATAGAAAATGCAGGTCAGTGCAAGAAAAGAAAGACACATTGGGCTGGATCGAAAGAGCAGTGGGGAGGGCGCCGGCCGGGAATCAGTATGCCTGGTTCCAGTCCAGCTTTGCTGCATCTGTGGGACCTTGAAAACGTCAATCCCCTGTAAATGACAGAGATTGTCTGTAAGATTCTGGGGTTGGGGGAGGGTCATATACAAGATCTAACCCCAGAGAACCCAGATAAACGTGGCGATGTGGAACATATGGACAAGAAAGAAGCCAAGGGAAGGCCTGGGGAGAGTCATCTCCAAAGTCAGAGACTGGGCCCAGAGCCATGGCCCCTGGGCTGCTTCAGTCTTTCATTCATTCATTCCACAAAGGCTGCCTGAGCATCTCTATGGGCCAAGCTCTCTTGGAGGCCTCTAGAGATACAGCGATGAACAAAATGGATAAAAGTCCTGCCCTTGTGAGCTTACCTTCTAGAGATAAGCAATAACCAAAGAAATAAGGAAAACCCATGGTATAGCAGATGATGGTAAAAATATAGCAGGCTAGGGGCAAAGGGAGCTCCAGGGGTAGAGGTGGGGATGCAACCTAAACCAAAGTGGTGAGGGAAACCTGCACTGAGAAGATGACATTTGCACAAAGACCTGAAAGAGAAGAGCACCATGTGGATATCTAAGGGAATAGTGTTCAAGGAAGAAGGAACAGCAAGTACAAAAGCACTGAGGCGGTGGCAGAGCTGGCCTATTGAAGGCAGCAAGAAGGCTGGTGTGGCCAGAGCAGAGTGTGTGAGGGGGAATGGCAGAGAATGAAGTCCGGGGTAATGAGGGGCCAGGTCCTTAGAACAATTAGCACATTACAAGGAATTCAATTTTTTATACTGAGAGACCCCACTGGACGGATTTGAGCAAAGAAGTGGCATGACAAATTAGCGAGAAAATGGCAGAAGCAGGGAGACCGGTAGATGGCTTGTACCATGGTGGAAGCGGAAGAGGTGGCGAGAAGTGGTCAGATTCTGGCTATCTTTTGGAGGTTTTGCCCACAAGACTGGCTGGCAGATTGGAGGTGGGAAATGAGAGGAAGAGAGGAGTCAAGGATGGGCCGGGGCGGGACAGTGCTGTGTCTCCAGGGGTGGTTAGGGAGACCCACGTGTGGGGGGTGAGAAGGCTGCAGGGACGGGCACACCTGCCTCCTTCTGCTCCCCAATAGGCACTTTGGTTTCCATGGACACAGCCCTGCTGAGAGGCCACCCACGCTCTCCTGTCACCTCGGGCTCTGGAGTTGTTTGTAGGAGGAAGGAGGAGTCTTCTGGGAGCCGAGGAAGGAAAAGCTGATCAGCAGAGGGGGATGGTTGCGATATTGGGACCGACTCACACAGTTCTGTCTCCATCAGTGAAGGCCAGGAAAGAAAAAAGTAGCCTTGGTGAAAAGTTTTTATAAAATTCATCTGCAGAAGACACATGGTAGATGCTACTCAGAACAGAAAGAAAGGTCATGCAAGATAGAAGAACTGTTTGCTTTTTCACAGGTTATTGGTACAAAGCAAAGCAGCAGTGGAAGGAATGACAGCATAATGTTCATTTTTCCATTCAACAAATATTTAAGTACTTACTCAGTGCTCTCCACCATCCCACTCTGGTCCCCTCTCTGACTTCCTCCCCCTACAGCCAGAGCAAGCGCTCCCGAATGTCAGTGGGGTCCTGATGTATGGTTTCCCATTATTCTTAGGAT
>JAQZBX010074397.1:0-14777 GCA_029593785.1 Cabassous unicinctus
TTATGAACACATTAGGTATTCGCTTTGAAAGTGCAATAATTTTCAAACCTGAGAATTTAATTGTCACAGGATACATCCCAATATCATGCTATGTTCCAGGAAAACTTTCAATCACCTTTGTGAACAAAATGAAACGAAGTCATCACTGTATGTCCAGGGAGCCAGTGACAGGGAAAAACATGATATCGACTCAAGTGCAAAACATGAGTGTCTATCCAGGAAAGACATTTGGGAATACTTGTTCCCCTGTTGGAATACATACATTTTATCCCTCCCTCTTAAATTTTGGAATTACATTATAAATTCTGGACAAACTTATTAATTAATAAGCAAACTTATTAATCTGGACACTATGGCAGCCTGAGGATTGCACTGCCTCTTAAGTTGGACAAGTGTTCTTTTTAAATGAAGTAGCTTTGTTGCCCAAATTTATGAATGCTTTGTGTGAGAGTGGGGGGCATGAGCCTCTCCACATTTTAATTTTGCAATGAAGTCATTTTTAAAAATAAAAATTTGTATATTTAAAATATATATATATATATATCCTCCCAGCTGTTGGGAGTGCTGCTTTAGTGGTCAGCCTCTTGGGAATTGCCTTAACTGAAGAGAGCTGTTGCCTTCTTGGGGCAGCTGGCAATCAATCACTGATATGGGGGTAAAAAGACCTGTCCCCTCTTGATGCAACTTAGGATATCTCTGAAAGGCCATTCTAGCTTCAGAACTTGCTGTGGTATTGGCTGAGTTCTTTGCTGAGACGACAATTGTAGCTCAACTTCTCCCTTTGCCCAAACCTCTTCTGTCTCTTCCTCCATAAGTGTGGATCAAGGGCACCTCTAATAAAATTCCTATGTGCTAAATTCCACCTCAGTGTCTGCTCCCTGGGAAACCTGAACTACAACAGTGCTATGAGAAAATTAAAACAGAGTAATGGAACAGAATATCAGGAGGGGCTGCTGGTCAGGGCAGGCTCTTCTGAGGAAATGATACTTGGGCAGAGATGGGAATGATGAGAAAGAGGTGGAAAAAGATCTGGGAGGGGGGGTAGTATTCCTAACAGGGACTATGAAGGCTCTGAGGTGGAAATGAGTGTGACATGTTGCAGAAAAATTACGATAGCCAATGTAACTTGAGTGTGGTAAATGAGAAAGAGGTTGGCAGAAAGAGTGGTGAGCTTATGGAGTTTGAACTTTTTTCTAACTTCAATAAGGGATTATTGGAGGGTGTCAAGCAGTGGGTAATTATAAAAATCACTTTTACTTCTGTGTAATGGATGAATCACAGGAGTGGAAGAGTAGAATATCGAGAACAGTCAGTTGCAAGACCATTGCAGTGGCCCCGGGGAAATATGGAGGTGTTTTGGACTAAAGCGGTGCTAGTGAAGATGTGATTGGCTTCTGGTATTTATTTTGGAAGTGAAGCCAAAAGAAGTTGCGATGGATTGTATGCCAGACAACATTTGGCCTTAGTGATTGGGTGGTGCCACTAATTGGGATAGGAAGAGCTGGGAGAGGAGTATGTTTGGAGACAGGGAATCAAAAGCAAGCCAAGGATGGGTACAAAGTTCCCAGAGAAAGGGAACAGATTTAAAGACTAGACTACCTTTTTAATTAAACAGTGACTCCAACTTTCTTAGCCTTTTATTTCCTCTGGGCCTTGGGTTCTCTGTTATCCATTTCTTTCTAGGGCAGTTCTAGATTTGACAGACCTTGATCTACACATATCTATAAACTAGTTTAAGCTTCTCAGAGGGTCTGCTTTTCTAGCCACCTCCTAGGTGATCTAATTGTCTGAGGACATTCTGAGTAGCAAGATTCCCATGAAAATAGCATGCTGTGGTCAGACAGACCTGGCTTTGAATTATTTCCCAGCCAGTTATTAGTTGTGTAATATTGGAAAAGTTTAAATCTTCTCTGAGGTCTAGTTTCTTATAAAAATAAGAATACTATATCTACCGCATAAAGTTTCTGGGAGAATTAAATGATGTCATGTTTCTAAAGCATAAAGCATGTACCCCAGTGTTTTACTAAACAGAGCTCTCTAATTTAGTCCCCATCACTTCCTCCCTCTCTCTCCAAAACACTGTATGCCTACAAATTTTATTAGAATTTAAGAAATTCATGATAAGACCTTTGGTATCCAGAGAATTAACATTTGCCATATTGACTATTGCTAAGGAACTCCAATGGCTCGCATAATGTAATAATGTGAATTTTGCCAAGGTACACATTTGAATCCTACACACTTTGAGGAGGTAAGTTGGCAAGAGTGGGTCATTTTTCTAGAGTGGATCCTATCCAATGCCAAACATCTTCATTCTGCCTGGATTTATTGTTCTTAGCTTACCTTCTCATCCCTGTACCTTTTGTAAAGCAACAAAGGCTCTGTATCTTATGGGAAATGCCCCTATGAGACAAAAACATCAACCAAAACAAAACAACTAAAACCAGTCAGTGAGAAGTGTTGGCATGGAAGTAAAGGAAAAGTTAAGAATCCTAAGTAATAGATGATATTTATAACAGAAACATAGGAGTGGGAATGCCACTTTGGCAGTGGTTCTGATTCATGCTAGGAATGTTTTTACCATGTGTTCTATAAGGAAATAAGAAAAGGTAATTCACAAATGGTTCCAATGAATTTTCCAGACAGAATTTATGTTATTAGTTTTATAAATGACTCTAGTCATCTATTTATAGAATTACTAAGGTCTTAAGGGGTCAATTAAAAACTTACAGTGATACTTGACTGCATTTTATTGGAGAAATTCTATGCTATAATGGTATCTGGAATTTGGTGAATTTGTAAATGTCTCAAGTCATATCTTATAAGAATGTCAAGGGTCTGTTGTAATTATTTTTACTACTACTGCACAGTTCCTGTTGAATAGAAAATTATAAAATGCAAATTATTAAACCATCAGGTCAAAACTATATTGTAAAGAGAGAATGTGCATCTTTAATTTGCTGTTTTACAATAAGGCTATGGCATTTCTATCAACAGATATTCAACACCACTGTACATGAGTTTCCATGCAACAAAATACATTGGTGAATAAGAAATGGCCCTGTTTTCTTATGAGAAAAAGAAAAGACTGGCTCTATGGTGCAAATATAGCCCTGAGAATTGGAAGATTAAATTATCTTGGGGAAAGACTATTAGGATCCATGAGTGGCAGAAGGTTATAGTATTGGTGCATTTAAACAGCTGTTAAGTCATCCAGGGAGATATCATTGACTAGGTTATAAAAGCTCAAGGCCAATACTTAAAAATCTGATATATCCTAGATGGGATCAGCACTTTCACTCATTGGAAAGTCACTTAACCTTGACTGTATACTCCCTGTGGACAGTAGGGCTAATCTGCCAAAAGGGAGATGCATTTTTACTGAAATGATTTTTACATTTTCATCCATAAAAATCATCAGCCACATTTTCACAAGGCTCCAAGCAGTCTCAACACTGTGTTCCTTTCATTTAATCTTTGTAGTATTTGCAATATTTTTAATTTGCTGTTTTACAATAAGACTACGGCATTTATGTCAAGGAATGAGGATGCCACATTCCATCCTAGGTTGAAAGAGCAGATTATGATTCAAGAAGCTGGAGAACTTGAATTCTGTGGAAAATCCCCAGCAGAGTTAGTGTGCGTTGCTTAAAGGCAGGTGTTTCCTGGGGCAGGTTAAGGGAAGTGAATCACATGATTGATTAAAATTCAATTGGACACTAATTCCTTTGATTATCTTCTGGAATCCTCCTTTAAAATCAGATACACCAGGGAGGATAATATATTAAAGAGCTTTAAAGGTCAAGCCATCCAAGAGAACTGTCAAAGTCTATTTCCATCTTACTCCTAATGACTCCACTGAGAATTATTAATTCTCAGAAGACTTTTTGTCCCCTCAACTCCTCACCATGGTGTAGTCTCTTATCAGAAGAGATCTCCTGGTTCCCAGAGGATTTATACTGTCCAGTGAAGAGAAAGAAGAGGATTTATACTGTCCATGGAGAGGGAAAATTTATGTGTGATATTCAAGTAATCTTGCTCAAAGGAGAGAAATAAACTTTTGTTGAGTGTTCCCCATGTGCCAGGCTCTGTCCTACTTTCTTTGCATATGTCATCTCATTAAGTCTTCCTACACTGCCATCCTGCAGTCATTATTACTGTTTTACAAAGGGTAAACTGAGATTTTGGGGGGCTAACTAATGGCCACAAAGATGAGGAGCTAGTAATAGCAGACCTTGGATTCAAACTTAAACTGTCTCATTCCAAAGCTCATGGAGCTGAGTAAAAGATAGGGATCTTTCCTTTGGAATTTGGCCCAAAACATTTCAGTTCTCTTTACCACCCAGGTCTATTGGATTCACATTCTCCTTGAAGAGAAGAAATGTAGATAAAAATGTGAAAATGTTAACTGTTATGAGAAATATAATTGAGCAGGACTGGGGTAACAATGGAAGAAAGGCTGTTTCTAATTTCTTACTCTGGAGAAGTGCCTCAGTTCTTTATTTAAAAGATATTATTCTGAAGCTACTTGGTTCTTTATATGCCTATGACTTTGGTCTTACTGAAGCTGATTTGGTCCAGGTATTATGCTTTACTCCTGCATAATGTGATATGAGAACTACAAAGAAAGTTTCTACATACACTCTTTAGGTAGTTGGTCTTCAATTGGAGATTAACTAGAAATTTATTCCTTTGGGTCAAAACAGTGTCTCTAGGAATCCCTGTTTCAAATGCAAGCAACCCAGAAAGAACATATTAACCTAACATTTATTTACACTTTTAGAAAAAGTCTGTTGAATTGTTTCTCTTTCTGACAATTAGTTAAAGTCTTACTTGGAGTAGAAGGGACCTTTTGGGACATTCAATTAAGTAACTCCAGATCCTGCAGGCCAGGTGCAGAGAATGGATACTGTAGTGTAAGCAGAGGGGTCACCCTGGGGGTCCTGGAAATCAGAGGGAGTTGTGATATGGAGCCCTAGAGTGTGAGGTGAGGGAGCAGAAAGGGGCAGTGAGAGGAAATCCCTCAAACAAACTTTCCTTTTATGTTAAGGTTATATATATACATATATATATGTATATATATTGTAAAGTGCACACAGCTAAAGTGTACAGTTTGTTAAATAAATGCAGGATGGCAGTGTAGGGAGATTTAATGAGTTGTGTTAAAATAAAAAGAAACAAATTTTGGTTAGCTCTCAGAGGATTTTATTGAATCATTTCATGAATTGGGGACACTCCAATCGCCCCAAGGTAGAGAGGAATTGCACTGAACAAAAAGAGCAAAGGACTTTTGTAGAAAGAACAAGGGAGTCCATTGGGGGGAAATGTTCAATGGTTCACACAGATCACGTTTCCCAAATGGTTAGTGCCGGCAGTTGCTTAGCAATGAGGACATCAGCTGGCAGGAGGATAGGAAGCTGGCGATATAGCCGACTGGCTGATTAAAAGTCTGTTTTCTGGGCTAGCAAGGCAATTACAGGGATAGAAACTTAGATTTTGGTTTTGCTGACATGGGGCTTATCATGGGTGCTTCTGGTTGGGCCTACTAGACTTTATTTATCACATGGACTTACAAAGCCACATCAAGATAGAGAATATTTTCAGTGCCTCAGAAACCTCCCTTGTGCTCCTTCCCTGTCAATACCTTGTGTTCAGAAGTAATCCCTCTGATTGCTAACACCAAGGTGAGTTTAGCCTGTAATCGTCACATAGAATCATACTGTATGTACACGCTTGTGACTAGCTTCTTTCATCCAGCATTTTGTCTACGAGATTTACTCATTTTATTGCTATGAAGAATTCCATTGCATTAAAATACCAGAGTTTATTTATCCATTCTGTTGTTGAACATTTGGGTTGTTTCCAGTTTTTACTTTAATGAAGACATTTGCTATGAAAATTCTTGTATATATCTTTTGGTAAAAGTTATTTGATGGGAGTGTTTGGTAATGAGGATTATGAAACATCTAGAGCTTAGATATATGGACAAATGGGTTTTAGCTAATATATATGGTAACTTTTTATATGTAAATATAACTTTGGTGTATAACATCAAAGTTATACATGTGAATAATTTAAATGGTCAAATATTTCTCTAAGGCTTAAAATGAAAACCAGTGGTCTCTTAATCCATCCCTTTCCAGACCTGATTCCCATTTCAAAAAGCAGCCCCTTTTAAGTCTTTTGGCCACTTCTTCTGGCATTTAGCTTCATATTTCTCAATAATATACTTAAAATTTTTTAAATTTATTTTTTATTAGCAAAATTGTAAGTTAGATAAAAATCAAGCAGAAAATACAGAGATCTCTTACATCTCCCTTCACACACAGTTTTCCTTATTAACAATTTGCATTAGTGTGCTACTTTTGTTACAATTGATGAAACAATATTATTGTAATTATACTAGTAAGTATAATCCATAGTTTTCACTAGAGTTCACTGATTGTATTGTACATTCCATGGTTTTAAAAAAAGATTTTATTTTAGTAACATACCTGCAACCTAAAATTTCATCTTTTAACCACATTCACATATATAATTCAGAGCTATTAATTACATTCACAGTGTTGTGCTATCACCACCTCCATCCATTACCAAAACCTTTCTGACTTTATGAATTTGCCTATTCTAATTATTCCATATCAGTGTGCTCATACAATATTTGTCATTTTGTGTCTGGCTTATTTCACTGAACATGAAGTCTTTAAGTGTCATCCATGTTGTGATATGAACCCAGAACTTCATTTCTTTATGTGGCTGAATAATAATCCACTGTATGGTTCTCCACATTTCGTTAGTCTGGTCATCTGTTGATGGACACTTTGGTTGATTCCGTCCTTTGACAATTGTGAATAACGCTGTTATGAACATCATTGTCCAAATATCTGTTTGAGTCCCTGCTTTCATTTCTTTTTGGTATATACCAAGAAGTGGGATTGCCGGGTCATATGGGAAATCTCTACTTAACTGAAGAACTGCCAAAATGTTTTCCACAATGGCTGCACCATTTCACATTCTCACCAACAGCTTTGTGGAAAAGTTTCCCAACAAGTACCATTGTCGCCCATCCAAGAAACTGCTAGAGAAAAACTACTTTCAGGTCTCTCTTAACCCAAACTCCTGGAAGAAAATCTGCACCTCATTACTGAGTCCCTGCCTGATTTTGATAACTTAAGCTGGGTAATTTTAAAGGCTCAGAATAAGTTGAAACAAAAATCAAAGAAGAATTATGAAAAAAAAGAAACACTAGGCAAGAGAGAGAAATTGACCCTCAGAATAAATTCACCAACATATTCAGGGGCTTAGACATCAGCAAAAAATTGCAAGCCATACTAGGAAACAGGAAGAGATGGTCCAGCCAAAGGAACATACCAAATATCCTGACAAAGTCCAAGATTTAAGACAACTAATCAGTGATAATCACACGAATCTCCTGGATCAATTCAAACAATTGAAGGAAAATATAACTAAAGAGGTAAAGGATATTAAAGAGATACTGAATGAGCATAAAGAACAATTTGAAAGCTTACAAAGAAAAATAACAGAGCTTATGGGAATGAAAGATACAATAGATTAGATTAAAAATACATTAGAGGCACATAACAGCAGATTTGAATTGCTTGAAGACAGATTTAGTGATTTCACAGACAGAACAGTTGAACTGGAAAATACAAAGAACAGAAAGAGAAGAGAATGGAAAAAATGGTACAGGGTCTCAGGGAATTGAATGACAATGCTAAACACACAAACATATACATTATGGGTGTCCCAGAAGGAGAAAAGAATAGAAAATGGATGGAAAGAATATTTGAGGAAATAATGACTGAAAACTTCTCAACCCTTATTAAAGACATAAATATCAATATTCAAGAAGGACAACACACCCCAAACAGAATAAAACCAAATAGACCTACTCTGAGATACCTACTATTCAGAATGACAAATATCAGAGATAAAGAGAGGATTCTGAATGCAGCAAGAGAAAAGTAAAGCATCACATATAAGGAAACCTCAGTAAGATTAAGAGCCAACCTCTCATCAGAAATCATGGAAGTAAGACAGTGGTATGATGTATTTAAGGTACCAAAAGAAAAAATCTTCCAGCCAAGAATTCTGTATCCGGCAAAGGTGTCCTTCGAAAATGAGGGTGAGTTTAAAGTCTTCACAGACAAACAAAAACTGAGAAAGTATGTTACCAAAAGACCAATATTACAAGAGATACTAAAGGGAGTGCTTCAGCCTGAAAGGAAAAAACAAAGGAAAAAGACTTGGAGGAGAGTGTAGAAAAGAAGATTATTAGGAAGGGTGAATTAAAGGGTAAAAGGCAGACAATAATAAGATATGACAATGGAAAGCCAAAGGACAAAATGGATGAAGTAAGTAATGCCTTTACAATAATAACATTGAATGTTAATGGCTTGAATTCCTCAATCAAAAGACATAGATTGATAGATTGGATAAAAAAATATAAGCCATCTATGTGCTGTCTACAAGAGATTCACCTCACATGGACACAACAAGGTAGAAAGCGAAAGGTTGGAAAAAGATAAGTCCTTGCAAATAGTAACCAAAAGAAGCTGAAGTAGTGATACTAATATTGGACAAAATAGATTTTAAATGCATAACTGCTATAAGTGGTGAAGAAGCTCATTAAATAGTAATAAAAGGGACAATTCACCAAGAAGAAATAACTATAATAAATATTTATACATCTAACCTGGGTGTCCCAAGATATATGAGGCACATACTGGCAAAACTGAAGGGAGAAATAGATGTCTATACAATAATAGTTGGATACTTCAATACACCACTCTCAGCATTGGGTAGACCATCTAGACAGAGGATAAATAAAGAAACAGAGAGCTTGAATAATATAATAAATTAACTAGACTTAACAGACATTTATAGAACATTACACCATGAAACAGCAAGGTATACATACTTTTTACGTGCTCATGGATGCTTCTCCAGGACAGACTATATGTTGGGTCACAAGACAGGTCTCAATATATTTTAAATGATTGAAATTATAAGTAAAACTTTCTCTGATCATAACAGAATGAAGCCAGAAGCCAATAACAGATGAAAAAAGGGAAAATTCATAAACATAAGGAGATTAAACAACACACTCTTAAACAATCAGTGGGTCAAAGAAGAAATTGCAAGAGAATTCAGTAAATATCTTGAGATGAATGAAAATGAGAATGCAGCATATCAAAACGTATGGGACACCACAAAGGCAGTGCTGAGAGGGAAATTTATAACCCTCAATGCTTACATTTGAGGAATTAGAAATAGAGCAGCAAATGAATCTCAATCAAAGTCAAAGGAAAGAAATAATAAAGAACAGAGCAGAAATAAATGAAATGAGAACAACAACAACAAAAAATAAAGACTCAACAAAACCAAAAGTTATTCTTTGAGATCAATAAAATTGGCAAACCGTTAACTAGACTGACAAAGAAAAAAAGAGAGAAGATGCAAATAAATAAAATCAAGAATGAAAGGGGGGACATTATCACTGACCCCACAGAAATAAAAAGGATGATCAAAGAATATTGTGAGAAATTGTTTGCTAACAAATTAGACAACCTAGGTGAAATGAACAAATTCCTAGAAATGCACCAACAACCTACATTTACTCTACAAGAAATACAGGAACTCCACAAAACAATCACAAGTAAAGAGATTGAAACAGTCATCAAAAACCTCCCAAAGATGGCTCCACAGTTGAATTCTACCAACCATTCAGATATGATCTAATACCAATCTTGCTCAAGCTCTTCCAAAAAATTGAACAGGAAAGAATGCTACCAACTCATTCTATGAAGCCAACATCACCCTAATACCAAAATTATATACCAATTATATACCAAAATTTTTATAGTATCTTTACTATAAAAAAGAAAATTACAGACCAATATCTCTAATGAATATAGATGCAAAAATTCTCAGCAAAATACTTGCAAACCAAATCCAAAAGCACATTTAAAAAATTATACACCATGATCAATGGGTTTTATCCCAGGTGTGCAAGGGTTTTTCAAAACAAGAAAATCAGTAAGTGTAATAAAGCACATTAATAAATTGAGGGAAAAAAATCAAACAATCCTCTCCATTGACACAAAAAAGGCATTTGACAAAATACAGCATCCTTTCTTGATAAAAAAAACTCTTCAAAAGATAGAACTAGAAGGACACTTTCTCAATATAGTAAAGTGGACATATTAAAAACCTACAGCCAGCATTGTACTCTATGGTAAAAGACTGAAAGCTTTCCTGCTGATATCAGGAATAAGACAAGGCTTCCCACTATCAACACTGTTATTCAATATTGTGATAGAAGTTCTAGCTAGAGCAATTAGGCTAGATAAAGAAATAAAATACACTGAAACAGGAAAGGAAGAAGTAAAACTTTTACCGTTTGCTGATGATATGATCCTATATCTAGAAAATCCTGAAAAATCCACAACAATATCTAATAGATAGAACTAATAGATGATTTCAGCAAGTGGTGGGATACAAGATTAATACAAAAAAATCAGTAGCATTTCTCTATGCTGCTGATAAGCAATCTGAGGAGGAAATCAGAAAAAAATTCCGTTTATAATAGCAACTAAAAGAATCAAATATTTAGGAATAAACTTAACCAAGGATATAAAGGATCTGTATTCAGAAAACTACAAAACATTGTTAAAAGAAACTGAAGAAGAATTGAATCAATGGAAGGACACTCCATGTTTGTGATCTGGAAGACTAAATATCATTAAGATGTCAATTCTACCCAAACTGATTTACAGATTTAACACAATCCCAATAAAAATCCCAAAAGCCTTTTATGCAGAAATGGAAAAACCAATTATCAAACTTATTTGGAAGGGTAAGGGGCCCCAAATTGCCAAAAATGTCTTTAAAAAGGAGAATGAAGTTGGAGAACTCCCACTTCCTATCTTTAAAGCATATAACTTAGCTACAGTGATAAACAAACAAACTAACTAACTAACAAAAACACCAAAAAACCAGCCTGGTACTGGCATAAGGATAGATTGACCAATGGAACCAAATCAAGAACTCAGAACTCAAAAATAGATCTTCACATCCACAGTCAAGTGATTTTTGACAAGGCTGTTAAGTCCACACAGCTGAGCCAGAACATTATTCAATAAACGGTGTTGGGAAAACTGGATAGCCATATCCAAAAGAAAGAAAGAAGACCCCTATCTCACACCTTATATAAAAATTAACTCAAAATGGATCAAGGACCCAAATATAAAAGCCACAACCATAAAACTCCTAGAAAAAAATGTAAGAAAATATTTTCAAGATCTTGTGGTAGGCAGTAGTTTCTTAAACCTTACATCCAAAGCACGAGTAACAAAATAAAAACATAGATAAATGGGATCTCCTCAAAATTAAACACTTTTGTTCTTCAAAAGACTTTGTTAAGAAAGTAAATGGTATAACACAGGGAATCCAGTGGTGGATGATGCAATTAAAAAATAAAAATTAAAAATTAAAAAAAAGAAAGCAAATGGAAGAAAATATTTGGAAGCTAAGAGTTTGATAACCATGTTATATAACGAGATCATACAACTCAATGATAAGAAGAAAAGCAACCCAATTTAAAAATGGGCAAAAGACTTGTTTCCAAAGAGGAAATACAAATGGACAAAAAGCACATGAAAAAATGTTCAACATTACTAGCTATTAGGGATATGCAGATTAAAACTACAGTGAGATACCATTTCACACCTTATAGAATGGCCATTATTAAAATAACAGAAAACTACAAGTGCTGAAAAGGATGTTGAGAAATAGGAACATTCCTTCACTGTTGATGAGAATGTAGAATGTTGCAGCCTCTGTGGAAGACAGTTTGGCTGTACCTCATGAAGCTGCTGTATGATGAAGCAATCTCATTACCAGGAATATATTCAGCAGAACTGAAAGCAAGGATGCAAACTGACATTTGCATACTGATGTTCGTAACAGCAATATTCACAATTGCTAAAATATGGAACCAGCACATGTGTCCATCAACTGATGAAAGGATAAACAAAATGTGGAATTTACACACAATGGAATACTATTCAGCTCTAAGAAGAAATGAAATCCAGGTGCATATGACGACATGGATAAACCAAGAGTATATTATGTTGAGTGAAATAAGCCAGACATAAAAGGACAAATTTTGTATGGTCTTACTAATATGAACTAAATATAATAAATAAACTCACTGAGGTCAACAAACTCTGGAGTTTAGGTTACTAGGAAATAGAAAGTGGGTAGTAAATGGGAGATGATGCTTATTGCATGTAGCATTATTAATAAAGTTAATTGTAGAAATGAATAGAGTTGATGGTAACACATTATAATGAGTATAATTAACACTGCTGATCTACAAATGTTATTTTGACTGAAAGGAGTAGTATGTGGAAGTAATAGTCATTTGAAAGGAAAGAAGAGAATAATCTAGGGTATGTATAGCATAGTGAATTCAGTGGTGGAGTAAGATTGTGGTCAATAGCATAAATATAAGAATGCTCTTCTTTTACAAAGTGTTAAGGATATGGTGATACATGGAAAAATTACAATCAATGTAACTTATGGACAATAGTTAACAGTAACATTGTAATATTTTGCAGCAATTGCAAGAAGATATTTTTTCAATACTAAGGAACAACAATGGGAGGTGTAAGGGAGAATGGGATTTTTCTTTTGGAATAATGAAAATGTTCTAAAATTGACTGAGGTGATGATAGTACAACTCTGTGATTAAAATGAAAGCCACTGAGTGTACACTTTGTATGGATTGTACAAAGCATGGGACTGTATAACACATGTAAGCAGTGGTGAATGATGGACTGTGGTTAACAGGACAAATATGAGAATGTTTTTCCAGAATGATAACAAATATACAATACTAATATAGTTTTAATAATTGGGTGGTTGAGAGAAAAATACACCAATTGTAAGATGTGGGCTATAATTAGTAGTAACATGTTGATGATGCTCTTTCATCATTTGTAACAAATGTTTCACAACAATGCAAGGTGTTGGTGGTGAGATGTATGGAAACCTTGCATGATGATATGCATGTTTGTTTTGTAAATTCACATATTTTACTATGCACTTATTGTTTATGTATGTTCATGAATGAATGGTATCCTTTGGATAGGCCATAATTTCCTGTTTCTTTGTTTGTTTTGTAATCTCTTGTTGCACACTCTAGTCCCTGAGCTGTCTGTTTCTTAAGTTTGCATCCAGCTAGTGATATGACAGAGATTTCCTTGAGTGCCAGGAGCTAACAAAAACAAACATACTAGGGAAAAAACACCTTTCATTCTCTTTGCCAATTGGGTCTACGTTAGATCGCACTCTCTTCAGAGTTTAGCCCTTCTATTAAGAAGATCAGTCCAAGACAAAAATGAAGTGCTGGATCCTCTCCTTCTTTTCTGAGCCTGTGACTTATCCTGGACTTGAGTTTTCTCAGGACCTTAGGAACTCCCCCACTTATGGGAATCCAAATATCTCCTCTACTTGCAATGAAATATACTTCCCCTTCTCCTGAGTGCTCTTTGTATGTCTTAAAACTGATATTCCTTTGCCCCAGGCTGCTTTGACTTAATTGTTTCTTAGACTGTTTTAACTTTCTGCAAGGTGCTTCTACCTGTAGGGCAAGTTCTGTGAGGGCCAGCCAGAGATGAATTTCCTGGTTCAGTCTTTTACACTGACACATGATAGATTGGCACTGACATATAGGCTTCTCAGAATATGCATAGCAGTACTCTGCTCCCTCTGGAAGAGAGTCAGTGACCCACAAAAGGAGCACAGGCTGACTCCACAGCATGCCAGGGATGTATTGGGGGAGGGGCCAGCAAGGGTGCCATGAGTTTCTCCTACCATTTTTAAAGCTTCATTTCTTTGATATAGCATTTGCGCAGTTACTGCAACCCTTTAACTGTTCTCTAGAGTTTTGAGGAACATGGTTCTCCAATTTTTGCCAGTTTTTCAAAGATTTTGGGGGAAACATCACTCTGAAACATCTTGTATGGCCATCTTGATCAACTGAAAATCTACAATTTTTTTATTTTAAGCTTTAGATATTATTTATCAGCTTCCTACCATGGAAGACAATGTAGCTCTCTTACATATTCTCAACATTACTCTCCACATTAACAATCAGGCCATTGTTTGCTTAACCAAACAACTGGACACCATAACCTAGCCAAGTTGACACATAAACCTAACCATTGCAAGTTTACTTTTTGTTCTCCAACTTGTAAAAGTTTTCAACTATGTGAATTGATGTAGATCTTGGCTCACACATTTTGTTCAGCATTTTGTGGTTCCTTCACTTTGGAATCTCATTTATTTTTATCTCTGATACACTTTCAAATTATTCCTTTAATAATTTCAAGTCCTCTGTTTTATTTCTCTCTCTCTTTCTGAAGTTCCATCAAAATGATGTTGGACTTCTAAATTGATTCTCTAATTTTCTTATCTTTGTCTCCTATTTTCTATGTCTTGAACTATCTGTCATACTTTCTACTTGACTTACTAAACTTTATCTTTGATCCTTTCTGTTTAAATGTTCCATATTGCTATTTTTTCCTAATTACCAAGAGTTTGTTTTTCTTCAGTAAATGTTCCTTGTCTATAGACTCCTTTTCTTGTTTTGTGGTTGCTATCTCTTTTTTATTTCTCTGATGATTATGAGGATTAATTGAGGCTTTGTTTGGAGCGTTCTCCTATTCAGGTAGTACCTCTCTTCTTTT